>VNWY01001251.1:0-18229 GCA_009869845.1 Pseudachorutes palmiensis | reverse complement strand
TGTTTTCAGTTCATCCTCTAAATCCGCTTGTGTGAAGCCAATGATCCTCTCCACTTCTGGTAAGATGCTGTGCGAACTTGAAGCTCTGCCTACAGATTTCTTCGCCTAATTAAAGCCAGTGTTAGAATACAACATGCATTGACTGTGTAGTGCTCTGAAGTACCTCTGCCCTAATTCTCTGCTTCTCAAGGGCCAGGCGCTTTTCTAGTTTGGTTTTGTAAAATGCTTTCTTCTGTAGTTTCCGTTTATGGAATCCGGATAAAAACTCTCTATGAATTATAATCAAAGGTCAAACGTTGTTAAATACAGACTATGGGCAATCATTACCTTCGAGCGTCAGGGTCGAATTTAACTTCCAACTTTGGTTTCTTATTCTGCTTCTTTTTGGATTTCGTCATAGCATATCAGTTCAAAGGGTGACCAAAAATACACTTTCCAGAGTACAGGGAACTTAAAAACTGAATAAAAAGATGTTCAAAAACCAAATTAATTGTACAATTTTATGCCAAAATTAGTTGAACTTTTAGCCAAATTCAACAGGAGATTTTCACTCCAACATGTGCATTTTGAGTTGAATTTTTTAAATTCCCGCTACTGGAAAATTGAAGCGTCTTTCCTTATCCTCACCAATTTCAATCAAAAATTAAAATTAATTTTAAAAAATGGAAACCTTGATTTTTATCATCAAAGGTCAAGGCTAAGTCAAAGCTAGCACGACCTTTGTCACCGGGAATCGACAGGATGAGTAGGAGTCTAATTTTTAATTAAGATCCTTTAAATTAAATGGATTAGTGCCAGGGTAATAATTTAATTGAAGTGAATAGACATGTATTAATAAGTGAAAAATAATTATATATGCAACATTTCACTTAGCACACGGATATCAGAAGACAGGTACAAATGAACGTACTATAAGACCATAATTGATACCATAAACACCTCAAGTTTCAGAAGAGATTAATTTAAACATTGAAATTGTCAATCAAAACGTCATCCTTATAACGTGCGTAGTTCCTAACCATAAGTCAAGCTAAATAATGATCAACAACATTGCAAATGGGCCAGAACTTGGATCCTGCTGGCAAACAAGGTTAACAGTTAAACCACCTAAAAATCAATATTAATTATAACTCTTTTGTCTCGTGTGTTGTCATTTTAGCTTCAGATTGAGGAAGCATCCGCTTCTGGAATGTTGTTTAACGGCAATCCCCCACGACCCCAGCGATAAAATGGAGGTCCCATTGTGAAGCAATGCTTTGTTTTCAGTGGCTCGTCCCCATGCATCCAATACATGATGTAGAAATTGCACATCTCGTCCTCATTTGTGGCTCTGATGTTAGACACGATTGTTAATTAAGTGTCAAGTATCCAACACCAAGGAAAATTTCAATTTACCCAATTCGCGTAACCCTGGATCTCTCGCTAACCATTGTGCACCTCGACGCCTAAAGGATTTGAAAATTGAATCAGGATCAAATAATCAATTTTGAAAATTGATTTTACCAGTATATCGCCTTGTTTAACTGTAATTTCATTCGCTACCGGATAAAACATCTGGGGCCTCATTGGCTAAACGACAACATACTTTGGTCAGCTTCCGTTGTGTGGTTAATGAACAATTTAGTTTTGTTGCTTACGTTTTTCTTGCCAATTAATGTCCACTTATCCTTTCCGTACATGCCGCGACGAACACGATAGCCGGATACAACTCGTCCTGTGTAAAATTAAGTTAAACTCAGGAAATGAAGTGATACAAATTAAAGATAAAATTATATTACCTAATGAGTGGGTATGAACTCTGAATGCAAACGGATGCATTACAACGTTTTCGTTTATTTGGCAAGCAGCCTCCATATACTCTGTAGTTTTTGGTCCAATGAATCCATTCGTTCCAAGGAAGTAAACACCGGCAGCCTTCGGTTGTCTAAAGATTATGAAGAATTAACGTTTCTCTGCAGCTTACTTTGCTTCATGGGACTTACGGAGTCTCAGTATAAATCAGTGTCACTCCCGAGGAGTCTGTGTTTCCTCCTAAAGTCAAAATATGTTTATGCATGTTGACCAATTTTAAATTAATATGAATCATACCCTCTACAAAAGATGATACGTCGGCGTAGTGAACTTGCAACACGAGGTACTGGATAGCCGTTTTTCCTCCAACTTTAAATGCAACGTCTGTCGGCAAATCAAGCTTCGGTGCATCTCTCGCCCATGCGTAGATGATTTGTGACCCCTTGGCGCAAGGAGGTGCACTTTTGAATCCAACAATATTCGCTGACGCCATTTCATTGCAATTATAGAGCTCTTCTTTCTCTCCAGGTTCTGAGCAGCCGTAAAGAAGCATGTGATGGGCAACATCCATGGTTGCATTTGGTTCAAATCCAACTGAAAAATATAATTGTAAAGGGAAATGTAAAAATGGTGTCATTGATTTTGCTCCGTCATAAGAACAACATTTGTTTTTAGCTTTCCTTACCGACGTAATACTCTTGTGCGGGATCAACCCTGATCGGAGTGCATAAATAACTTTCTGGCTGTAATTGAAAAGGATCCACAATGATTTTTAGCACACAAATTAAACACACTTGGCTTAAAGTATGCACTTACCTTTGTAGGTTGAACATTTGGCATGAAAATGGGGAAGGAGTCTTTTTCAAATCCGTGAATAGATTTACAAAAGCACCAAAGCAATTGGCAGAGTAGAATGGTGGCAACGGTAGGACTTGCCATTTGAAGCTGGTGTAGAATTTCTAATAAAATGAGCCAATTAATGTAAACCCACCTGTATCCGGATTCAATATTTTTCCGGATTCAGAATGAAATGGTGGAATTCTTCTCCTTATGTTTCCAAGTACGAGAAACCGTGTTTCCTCGGGACTTGGGTCGATTTTGTATTTTTACGTAGGAGGGAATGACGTATTTCTTCGGATCGATGAGGATTTCTGGACGCAATCTCACGCTCTCAGATTCATCAAGTCCGGAGTTTCATTCACAAAGAAAGTTCACAGAAGGGAAGGCAGAGGAACTTCTCCGAATCAATTGTCTTCAGAATTAATCAGAGTTTAAGTTAATTTCAACTCTTTTGTAAACGGGTTGTTCTTGGGTTTTGACAATAAAAATGTGCAAACTGTATTATAATGGGTTGTAAAACTGCAAGGACTTGGAGTGGCAACAATAGCACACAATCTGATAGAACAGTAGCCGAGAAACCTTGCAAAAGTTATTAGCGTTCAGCTTGAAATCTCTCTGCTTCGTGAGCCTGGCTTTCCTTCGATGTCCTATATTTTATTTCCCATGAAACATAATGGCATATCTTTCATCTTTGTCGCCCCTCCGAATGTAAAATGAAATACACGTAAAGCACTCGCGTCCCGCGTCAGTTTGCGTGCATTTTGCTATCCAATAACCACACTGTCATGCCGCCAGAATGGAGACACACCCCATCAATTATAACGGTACTTTCTTTCGATGAAAATACAATGAAGAGTAAGAAAGCATAACAGTGACATGGTTAGATTGACATTCACAAGATAAAGTGGACCACTTTTTATAAGGTAAAGAGGAATGGAAATTCAACTCTCTCGGTGACATTTCAATTCAACTGGCCAATGGTGTGAGACTGGAACTTCTATGGTGTGTTCTAATGACAATATTTAAATGGTTTGAATCGAAACTGCCAACTTTTCTTTTAGAAATAACCTCTAGTCAGACTTTCGCCTTGATGACCTTGATTTTACTTTCACACCTTTTTAATCAACAGTTTATTATCCATTGTTTCTTTTCTCGCTACCAAATTCGACAAACTTCCTCAAAATTGTCAGTTCGGTTGGATTTGCTGCAGTTCCATGTTTTAAAAAACTCGTCAAAATTTTGAAGAGTGCCTTTGACCCTAAAAATATTTGGACTATGCACTCCCATCACTAATTGCTGCTGAAGACTCTTAGGCGTATAAGAACCACACCAAACCTAATGTTAATTAAAGACAGAATCACATTTCCCTTATTGCTTACCGGAATTAATTGTAACTTGCCTGGGCATACGCGATAAAGAACATTTGATACGGAGTATACTTCTCAAGGCCAGGAAGTGGGCCTTCCGAGCCAGCTCTTCTGCTATAAAGTTTATAAGCTTCAAAGGCTTGCCGTAACCCACCGCTGTCGGCAATATTCTCGCTCAACGTATTGTTCCCATCAACCTTCATTGAAGAAAAACGCTTATTTCCAACTTATGCTATACGTTTTATAAAGTTATTTATACATGCCAAATGTTGTCACCAAAGTCCACGGTAAAATTCTGGTACTCTTCAGCGAAACATTTAGCCTTTTCCACGTAAGCATCCAGGGTACTAGGTTTCCACCAATCCCCAACGTTTCCATCTGCATCACTCTGACGTCCTGAAGACAGAATATTATTACCACCTCGGTGACTTATCTGACCAAAATTAATCTCGGACTACCAGTATCATCAAAGCCATGAGTCAGCTCGTGTCCAATGATGGATCCAATGGCACCGTAATTCAAAGCTCTAAGGAAGGAAACGTATTTTAGTAATTTAAAATTAAAATGATTAAAATATGAAATACTCCATTGGCATTCTGAAGAACGGCGGCTGTAGAACACCAGCAGGAAAGTCTAAATGAAACCAGCCGGTAAAACTAATTGTGGCTTAGCATGTAGTTTTTAAATACGTACTGATTGAATTGTGCTCATAGGAGTAAAATGCGTTAACCACGGTAGGTTCCACAATCCAGCTGTGAATAAGATTGAAGATTCTGAATTTTGATTGGGCTAAGTAATTAGCTTACTCGTCAGGAGCTTGAGTCTCAAACACATTCCGAAGTTGCCTGACATTGTGCCATGTAGCAATTTCAATATAATTTGAAAAATGGCTTTCAGGGTGGGTGAATGAGTCAAGCCCTTCGTAGTACTCGCCCAGTAGCGTCACATTACTCAGCCATTCCGGGACTCCAATAAATGCCTTCATTTTCAACATTTTCTTCCGAGCCATATCTCTCGTTGTAGGATCAAGCCAATCTAGCGTTGCTAAAATAGAATCAAATGCGCTGCGCACGTCGTTTACCACCATTGTCGCCTGTTAAGAAGTCATTGAGAATATATTTAAATTGCTCTCAGCCTCATTATAATTTCTAGCTTCACACTTACCTCGTCCATATATTTCTTTTGAAAATGCTTTTCAGAATATCTGTGTGAAATCGCCATACCCAAGACCAAGTTTGTAGTCTCAACGCAAACCCTCCATCTATATTTAACCAAGAGAATAAATCTTTGACTAGTGGATACCATTATATTACACGTGACAGACCGTGGAGGCGGAAGTACGAGACCTTGCACTGCTCTAGCATAATCGAAGAACGCCATTCTTAGTTGGTCGTTTACCTCACTCCCATGATCCAGTAAAAATCTCCATTTCAGGAAATTCACTTGCAACATCAAGGTATATGAATGACAAATAAAGACGCTAAAAGGAAAATGCAGAGCTTACGAATATCTCGTCCGCTGTAATTAACGTCCAGCACTGAGCTTAATCGCTCGAAATATTTGACATCTCTTACAATAAACGTCCGATTTCCAAATTCTTCGATAAACTCCTCTGACGCGTTATTAGCCTGACTTTCATTTGTTTCCAGTTTGGCAAACCGAAAGACGTCGTTAAAATACGTCTCCCAAAGCACATACTAGTACACATAATGATAATTAATTCAAAGCCGAGTTTAACTAAAATATTGAAGCTTGTTGTATACCTTTTCGTCCTTTGTAAGTGTTGCAAGGCCGTCCAGGGTAACTGGATTGTACATGAGAGACTTGTTCCGCCGTTCAACGGGAGAGGTAGCTATCTAAGGAAAAATAAAATTCATTTTGTATTTCCTTTTAAGGATTTGCAAAAAGTTTTACTGAAGCGAATGCAGCTTCCACTTTCATAATGTCACTGGCAATCGTATTAACCCGTGACTCATCAGCTGGGAAAACATTTTTCCATACGGTTTGGATTAGAATCATGTAATTCGTCTTCCAGGGGTTATCCTCTTTGTCCGTCAAGTGCGCCGGCGAAATCCCGAAACGCGGTTGATCCAACTGCAAAAGGGAAATTGATTTTCATTAATTGCAAATACACTGTCTTGATTCTTACATAGATGTCATATGCACTTGTATTCTTTTCGCTCAGTTCTACGTCCATGCTGAAAATGTAATTTCCATCTACTTCCTTCCGAAGATTTGCAAGGATTGTCGTAAAATTTGCTGCAGTGAAGGACTCAGTGGTCCCAATAATTCGATCCATTGTTTTCAATAGCTCAGAGTAGTTTCGATTCGGTCCGCCTGAATATGAATAAGTTTATTTATATTTTGTTTCTAAAAGTAATCTAATCCACCTTGGGTCATGCAGGCGTTATAAAACTCATGTGCCAATGAAAGAGACGCAGGAAATGGTTCCTCAGATTCGACAACCTCCTCTTCCAAAATGTCTGCGGATTTAAAGTCATTTTTCAAACTGAACAACACAGCATTCACGTAAGCTTGCCTTTAATTTGCTTTCCAAGTTGTTCCCTTAGAGCTTCGAATTGCCCCCATGATATTTCTGTGACTGGAACAGGATTTTGTTTCGTCCAGCCACCACATGAAAACTTGTAGAAATCCTGACATGGATCTACCGTGGTGTCCATGTTGTTCATAATACTGGAAGCTGTTCTGATACATTCCGAAGTTATACACGGATGCTCAGAAGCTAACTCAGTTTCTTGATGTTAAAATTACGAAAATTAGGTTATGTGTAAAGAAAAAAATTGAATGTAATAGGACCAATTACTTGTTTTCATAAGCTGGATTCCGAGAATTGCAACTGCAACTGCAAGGCCGATGGCGATTAAAATAAAAACGGCGAGGAAGAATGCCAGCCATTGCGACTGCCTGCTCCACTTTTGACTCAACTTTGACCCAAGGTGAGTTTCACTTCCGTACGACTCATGGCTGAAATTATACGAGCGTGGGAGATCCATAGATCCGCTTTGCCAGAACATTCCACTTGCGAAAACCAAGCCTTTCCTGGCGAAAAGGCTACCAGTACTGATTCTTCATTCTCCGTCGAAGAAAAATTAGTTGCAGTTCAAACCAATTTGCGTAATTTCCTGCTCGTCTCTATAAGAAATCAGAGCAGATGATGATCGTGTGATTGCATGCAGTGGAATTTAATTAACGTCCATGAAACTTCAGTACTCAAACTTTCCTGGACTTGCATAATGTTGGTCATTTTATTTTGACTCATAACAAGCAAGGCGACAAAGCAACATTTTTTTCATATCCCGTGGCCTAATTTTTATTACGAATTCTCTTGCAATATGTTTTAATTGTTCTCGTTGAATTTTGACTTCTAATTTGAATTTCCGAACGCTCGTTCTGAAAGGCTTAACTGGATTTATGCTTCGGAGCTTTATCCAATTTCTTCGAATGCTTTGTAGATGAACGACAAATTGTTTGGAATATTGCTTTAAACAGTTTCCACACGATAAAGCTTAGTAGGGCCAAAACTAGCAGAACAAATCCATAGACATCTATGAGTCTGCGCTGAAACCAAAATTCCTTGATTCCCAGTGGCTTCATCAGAGCAAGGTCACTTCCTTGATGTCGAAGGACATATTCCGTCCACCAAACTGCAGTGTCCAGTGGGTGCTGCGGGCGGTCGCGAAAGACCTCAGAGAGCGCTCTCATCTTTTCTTTGTACCTGAGCAATGAAGATTCAATTGCATTAAAATTGTTATAGGAATGGCACAAGGCATTACTTTTTTTCAAATAGGATTTCACTGAGCGCATGCTCCAAGTTCTGCTGATTCAAAGCTGACAACTCTAGTCTGTTTGCGACTCCCAATCGGACCAGACACTCAGCATTAAAGTCTTGATCAACAAAACCAGGAATTGCTAGGACAGGAACGCCAAAATATACCGCTTCGTTTACACTGAGCATTCCACAGTGGGAAACAAAAGCGCGTATTTTCGGATGAGCTAAGACACAGGAACGTAATTGAGTGACATATTAATTTATGCAAGTGAGCATGTTGGGACTAGTTTACCTAAAAGTACTTGCTGGGGGGCCCATGATACGAATTTAACATTACTGGCAGTGACCGTAGGTGTTTTCCCATTCCATTTGAATATAAACCCAATCTTCGGAAATGTTGAGATGACTCCAATTAAATCTTTCATCGAATCTTCTGACAACTTGAAAGCTGTACCAAATGACACAAAGACAAAGCCATTGTCTCCGAATTTTGAAACAAATGACTTCAATTCCTGAAACAAAGAAATAAGAGCAGAGTTTCTTTTACTCTGTGTTCGGGTAACAAGTTTTGGCATCTTTGTCCAATTTACCTGGGGTAATGTTTCATTTGGCATTGAACAATGTATTCCTCCCACTGGGATTACAAATGGAGGCAGTGAGCGTCCGTACTCTGAAGCAAAGTACGAATTCACAAATAACAAACTGATATTTTTCATCAGCTCCTGCACAGGTGGGATACTCGGGTCATTCAATCCATCCCTCATAATTTCTGTGAGTTTTGGGTAATAGTCGTTTGACAGGTGGCCAAAATGCATATGCAACGCCGTAAACGTGTTGTAAACTTTCTCGAAAAGTCCCATTTCCTGAGTAAAATTCAACCGCATATCTGGAATCCAGGAAGATTCTGCTGGCAATCCGTATAGATCGTACTGCCATCTAGGGATCATACAATTGGGCATAACCTCGTTTCATACGGGATACAAAGATACAATTGGTTAATTACGGCATGAAGGAAGCTGGATTGATTGCAATGTGTGGAACCTTGAATTTATGCGCAAGTCCCAGTGAGCATTCGCTGTAAATAGCGTCGATTATGAGCAGATCGAATGATGCTTTTGAAATCCAAGTTTGCACATCGGGGCTCTTGTACACGATTTCGCACAACATTGAAGCCAAAGCATGGGCGATGGTGAAGACGTTTGGTTCACTTGTGGCCCGAAGTGATTGGTCTCCTACCGAACTCAGAATTCCGGACATGACCTCTACCACTGCTTTAGGGTTGACGTAATTAATTCCTGGGTGAGCAGTTTTCAGTTCTACAGAGGAAAAATAAGTCACATTGTGTCCATTTTCAGCCAGTCGAACAGCAAGTGGGTGTAGGACAATATGGTGACTCAAACTTCCTAATATCCCAAAAAATAGGATATTCGAAGCATCGACATTTTGAGCCAAAGGAAATATCAAAAGCACAAAAATCACGAAACGGAAGTCTTTGGAACTCATTTTGAAATTCCACTCCACTTTTTCCAATTTGAATTCAGTAACTCGTCCCAGAGACTTTGTTTATGACTACTAAAAGTCGCTTCAGGGACTGCACGCTTCTAGTTTTCAACATAACCTTGAAGGTTATCTCCTGGAGGTTTTTGCCTTAATGTAAAGAATAAATCTACGTTCTTAAGCTATAGCCGTACATATGGTTTCAGAGTCAACTTCCAGATAAAAAATCCGACAGGATAATAGCCAAGGTGAACTAATGAAAAGTCACCTGATGGAACAAAAATGGGAAATGGAAACCTGATATAAAAAGAAGAAGATTCGCAATTAAGTGGCAAAAGCAATTTCGATTTTGAACTTGTTGGCTCAATACAATAATGTAGAAGAATGGCATTGAATGAAAAAATGAGTAATTAAATGAAAAAAGGTTCTGAGTTATCCACCATTTTCTCAGTAATCGTTGTCAGTAACTGAGTTTCATTGTACATATAATAGTATGAACAAAAATTTTTGTGTGATGCATAAATGCTTTGTTTTGAAAGTAGACAGTCTACAGCAGTACAAATTTAAATCGACTTCGGTATGGATCGCCTTCCGGTAGCGTCGAAACCCACTTCCTCAAGCCAGTGATGGTGACACAACTGATGACAATGATTCCTCCTACTGCACTATAATTGGAAAGCAAGTGTAATTATATTGGATTAAGTTGAATTGGAGATATTAAATAATTACCTCCACACGTCGGGAATAACTCCCAGGAAGATGAATTGGAATACAAAACCTATATGTATACAGTTGATGTGAATTTTGAAATGACAGACGTCACGCAATGATGAATGCAGATTTAAAGCAACTCACCAAAGATCACGTCACAGGAACGAATCAGCGAAACTGGACCCGCCTGGAATTGCAAAATTCAAGTAGTCAAGCAAACAAAGGCATTGGAATACATTGACGCACCTGTTCGAACGTGAGTGCAAGAATAATAGCCATTTGTCCAAAAAATGACAAAGACATTAATCCAAGGAGCATGAGCGTGTCATATAATTGGTTAGGGAAGCGAAACACTTGAAAGATTTGCGTCAGGATGAATGCTTGGACAACGCCAATTACTCCAAATACAAGTGTCATCAGAGAAAAATGAACTTTGCGGATTTTGCGTGTTATAATTACGATGAGGGATGCGCATATTAAAGATCCACATGCCAAACTCATACCAATCTAAAAATAAAACGTGCAGAAATAAAAATAAACTGAGATGTAATTAAAAGTTTGTGCGTCAATTACGTTACCAGATTGTTTGTATCAAAGGAGTCTTCTCCAGTGAGGAATGGAGGTCGTGTCATTGCAATCACTCCACAGAATGTTATAATGGCAGCCAAGATTGGAATCAAACCAGACTTTTCTCCTAGGCAAAAATGCGCCAAAACGGTCACGAGCACTGGAGTTGCGTAAGTGATGACAGACGTATCCCCTATGCTCAAGTACTCGAGGGCAAAGTAGCGAAGAATGACAGACGACGCCCCCAGCAGGCCACGGACCTGAGTTGAATGTCACGGTCAGCCACATGTGAAACCTGGACATTCATCAGCTCTTACCATAAGGCCAAGGATTGTAAACCATTTTTCAGAGTCTTCCTTGAAGCCTCGGAGTGGCCAAACTGTTGCGAAAACGGATTCCTTTTTTTCGGATGTATGTTTGTGTTCAATGAAAAGGACCAAGGGTATCGCCGGGATCATGACGCCCATGTACCGCCAAAATGAAGATGTGTAGCTATGAATGCCATAATCGGGTCCATTTAGCACCTTCACGATAAGAACCTAACACAAAATGGTAATTAGTTAATTTATCTGAAATTCTATGAAAATGACAGCAACCCAAGTGCAGAGTGGGGTGACAATGAATTAGGAAAATCACACAAGGTCCTTACAGCTATTGAGAAAAACAAACTGGCGATAAGAGTAAGAATCATTCCAACATATTTTCGGATGGGTCGTGGAATGAATTTGGATGTGACCCCTGCATCTTCATTGTTGATACTTTTCTTATCGTTCTTCTGGGAATTGCTCCTGTCCTTGTCACTCGTGTCGTTTTTCTCCAGAATACGATTTTGAGGTGTTGAAATCACATTATTGTTCAAGGTCTCCATTGATCCATTGACAATGGAGACAGGAATCTGGGCTACGTGCTTGTCTTCACAGGGAATAATGATGGTGGTACTATTGTTGTCCAATTCTGTTTTCTCCATTTTGTTCTGCTTCCAATGACACTGAATTGACGACTGGCACTGAGCAACGAACTGAACGAAAGTGTATGGCCTCACTTATGGACTACTGATATTTAAACACGATTCAAACTGGAAGTTACGTCGCGTGCATGTCCTGACGTGAGTGATCCGTATACAGTAATAAGAGCCTCAGTAAAGTTCCATAACCTTCCGCAAGCCTTGTAAGCTAGGGCGACTGCAGGCAGGAGTGGCGTCCAAGATTCTTACCCGCTGGCGATATGTCGCCAAGTCCAAACCCTCATCTCTTTGATTATGGAAAACAAAGTATTTGTCTCAGAAAAGGACAAGGCAGAAATACCTGATGAATGAAAATGGCTAAATTAAAGAGTAAATAATTTTATATTGCACGATGAGTGACAAGTTGAACTGAAGGAGACTAAACCAGTTTCATTGAGTTAGGTCAAACGAAATTCATTACAAGTTCTTCCTGGATTGGATAATGAAATAATTCTTGATACCAGTAGCCCTGTAAACAATGGTCTCAACTTTAGGATCCGAAGCATTTGTCGCATTTTATTAAAAAAATATGATTTTATTTTCTTGAAGCAATTTGATTCTTTCACGCAGTATAATGCAATTGACATTGCAGAAGTTTATAAAGCCTGTTGCACTTCCAAAGTACCAATGTCTCAGCTAAGCTAGTTTGACAACGTACTCCATAGCACATAATACGAACTGGAGTAACTTAATTAGTCCCGTCTGTAAATCTAACAACGACAAACTTCCAATTGGAACTCCAATTGTACATCAAAGTTCACCGTGATCTAAAAAGTATACACAGAATAAGTAATTATGCCGATACCAAGTGCAAATTCCAACAAATAGATTCAGTGATTCAAGTTACACGAGTAGGTAGACTGCACATTTGCCAAAAAATTAAGGCATTGAAAGCTTTAGCAAAAACCCAATGCCCTCAAGGACAACAGAATCAATTAAATGCAGAAAAACTGGATGAATTAGAAAAGGAAAATCTGTAGATGCAGGTTACAGAGACGGATCTTGCAAAATTAGACCTCAAGCGTTACATATTTGCATTGAATCTTAAATTATAATATTTACGAATCTAAATGAATGACGTTTGCTAGTGTCATTTTCGTATTCCATAAATGCGAATTAGGTGCAATCAAATTACATCTGTTAATAATCATTTATCAATCGCTTTTGAATCAAAGCCAAAAATACAATATACAAAGTATTTTACAATTTTACAACTGATTATCTCGTGTAATAATGAATGAATAAAAAAAAACACCTCCAAGGCGCTTCCATTCCATTGCAAACTCACAGCCTTGCATCCATTTATCATCCCCATTTGCTAATTTCCAATTAACACCTACAGTTAAATAAAAAAAAACAGGTTGTGATTCCCAATTGATGGCACGAGGCATTCATTAGAGGCCATAATTTCTTTGCGAATCTCTAATTGGGAACATTGACATTATACCCGAATCCGGTGACCAACAGATGAGTCACCGATTAACGTGTATCCTTTCATTCCATTCTTCTAAAAGCACCTTAGCCTAATTCGAAATCCCTAAAAACTACAAATTGTTCAGAATAGTTTGTATTCAACTGCTGAATCATTCGATTTATTTAGAATTCCGTCATTCCTATGATCTCAGATTCCAGCGTTTCAGTGAAGTTGTCAGTGTTGTCACCAATCCATAACGTTCAGAATGTATGGCTTTTTGACCTTTATTCCAAGTACTCGTTTGCATCGATGGATTCCTATGTGACTATATATCACTGATTAGTATTCAATGCTGGATTTGGTTGTTTAATTATCTCTGAAGAACGTGTTTTTCTTAATTGTATGTAATTATTAACCGAATGTATTAATTCCTAGCGTGCCCCGGAGGGTGAGAGAGTCCAGGTGTACTTTGCGGGAATTCACCAGCCTTTCTTCACGTGTTTTATCCAACTCTTTTAATTTAGCCTTAATTAGTTGTTTTAATTGATTAATGTCGCAGTAAGGAAGGAATGGAGCAGAGCCGTGTTTGGCAGTTGGTTTGATTGATGACCTAATTAATCAATCGTTCATCGTGTGGCTGGAAGGTGCATTTTGTGGGATCGATAACACTCCTCCTGTCCTCGTGATTCTCCAATTCCCGTCTCAACTCTGGCACGTGAAACCCGGGTGATTGGGACAGAAGGGTTCTTTATTACTATGCTTCCGTCAGCCACAATCCAGTCAGTTGCAAGACGGATACCTCACTGTCCAGTCCTTAAACTATTCTCAACACCCAGGTCACTAAAGGCATCCAAGGTCAACGACACAAGGGCCATTCACATGTCAGCACACAAGGACAACATGATTACTCTCAACCTTGTAAGGCAGTAAGTACACTCTCATTTATTTCCATAAAAGGTCATTTTCATTGACATTATGCCTACTTTTTCAGTGGAGAGACTGAAATGAACCAGGCAGATATTGTTCAATCTCGCACTCCCGGTGATCTCACGGCACGTGGGATCAAAATGGTAATTATGGTTTTTATTATGTAATGAAGGTGAAGGTTCAATCTTCAATCTATTTTTATAGGCACAAAGTCTTGGAAAGTTTTTGAAGGATGAAAAGTTCAATCAGGTATTCACCAGTGATTTGCGGAGGTGTCATGACACTACGCTCAACATTTTGAAGTATAATCATGACCCACCGGAGCCTGTTCTGAAGCCTGTGCTCCGAGAAAGGGTAAGTGGTGCATTAATTTGGATAATTTGAGGTCGTTTTTGGTGTTTTATAATCAGTTTTCTCTTATAAAGGATTACGGCGACCTGGAATTCCAGCCGAATCAAATTGTAAGAGACCTCATGAAACTGCACGGGCTGCCGAACCACGCTGTTCCAATTCCAGGGGCGGAATCTCATGCCGACGTGATGAAGAGATGCGCAACATTCTTTGAGGCATGGAAACTGCTATTTACGGCTGTATATGACATAAAATGATTTAATATTCGTCTTTATAGGAGCTCTGTGAGATAGCGGACGCTGCATCTGAGCATCAGAACATTCTAGCAGTATCGCATGGATCCTGGATAATGTGCTTCCTAGACTATTTGACAAACAACACGCATCTCTACGATTTGAAGAATTATGTCCACTTGGACCCGTCGAAGCGGCCAATTCGAAATACTGGACGGACAAAACTCCTGATCGGAAAACTAAGTCCACAGGCTAACAATAACAGCCTGCGACAAGTGCAGTTTGTAGACGTTCACTGTATACGACATTTGGAAGGTATTTAAAAAGAATACATTGACAATGTCACTTTAGTCATGATTCATGCAACCACGGATTTTAACATGTAGGATAACTAATGACTGTAACTTATTACACTGACTGTAATACCATGTGGTTCTATTATAATAAAACTGACATTCTTGAAAATCCTTTTGCCCTGTGAATATCCAAATTATTTTTAAACGATTGCGTCACTGCAGTGTTAATTCAATGTTTAAACTTATCCATTTTTTATACCAATGTGGTGATAAGATAACTTTTGCTGAAGGTTTAAGTCCGAAATGCAATCGAGAGTTCACCGCTGTGATGCATTCGAAACAGGTTTTAATTGTGACCCAGATACTGGGCACAGATTTCTTCTTGTGAAAGTTTGTCAGTTAATTTATGAACCTGTAAATCCTCAACTTGTATGTTGGTGTGACCCATTCCAACATTCATTCTCTTGGAATTGGTCCTCTAGACAAATCAATGGTTTAAAAATCATTTACAAAATGGACACTAAGCAGGAAGAAACAAAGGAGTTTGGAAGCTACGAGTTCATTGTCCTGATGTGTTTACTGGTGCCATTCCTGTTCTTGAATTTAGTCGGGGCGGGCCAAGGGCCATTCTTCCCGGAAGAGGTAACGCCAATTTACACTTTATAAAATAAAATATTCACGACTCTGTTTTTAACTGCAGGCTGCTCAAAAGGGAGTGTCACCAACCGTGTATGGTTTTGTTCCAGCGATTTATCGGGCGGTGCTTGTAATTGCTTGTCCAGTGATTGGAGTTTTAGTAATAACTTAGTTTAATCGTTAATTTTCATGTTCCATGATTGTCTCTATGTGGTTTATTTTTAAAGTGGATGGGTTGGACAGGTTTCTAAGATTGGCACGAGACAAATCTTCATTGTCGGGATCTTTATGAATGGACTCGGGCCTACGCTTTTCGGTGTCCTCCATTTTGTGGATTCGTCGTGGTATTTCATCTTGTTCGCCATGATACTGAGAGCCGTAGAAGGAATTGGGAATTGCTTCATTCAAATACCGGGATTGATGATAGTAAATCAATCATTTCCAGGCAGAACTTCGACGATAGCGGTACGTGATTGAATTTCGTATTCAGTCCAAGTGGAAACCAATCAACCTTGCTTCATTTTCTTTGTAAATTCCAGTCTCTTCTGCTGGGAGCAATGATGGTTGGGTTTTGCTTTGGACCTGCTGCTGCAGCGATTTTATACGATCTTGGAGGGTTTCCGATGCCATTCTTCGCATTTGGAATTACTCAGCTCCTAGCGGCAGTCACAATTCTAAACATTTTACCAGACATATCAGATGACACGGATTTACCAACTACGATGACAGAGGCGTTAACGCGTTTTAACGCTTTCTTCAAATTGCCCTTTATTTACGTTTTCATACTTGGTGTCATAGGCGTCAACATGGGAAATGGATTCTGTGACGCCGTTCTGGAACCAGGTCTAGCTCGAGTAAGTAATGTTCAACGCTGTTTAGACATTGGTTGTTCATGCCTTTCTTCTACAGTTCAATTTGTCACCAATTGCAATTGGACTGACGTTCGGATTGATGGGAGTATTCCAGCTATTGATTCCTCTTTGGGGCTTCATCCTGGACCGAATTGATCATGGCGAAGTGTTGACACTTTGTGGTGCATTCATGTGTATAATTGGGATGGGCATGGTTGGGCCTTACGCGTTTATTCGTTTGGAGCCGACTTATTCCTTGACGGCCATAGGCTTGAGCCTCTTTGGCTTAGGCAAAGGCTTGACTGCCACCTCGTCTTATGTCATGCTGAAGCGTGAGGTGGAGCAATACGACGGCGATACGCTGCTAGGAAGCTCTTTTGTGGCGACGTGTCAAGTAGGGGCGACTGGAATTGGAGGGGCCTTAGGGGCTGCTGGGGGTGGAATCCTGCTCGGGAGCTACGGATTTCGTGAGGCGACATATATTGTGCTCTTCGAGTTCGCAACATTGGTAAGACAATCTGCTTGAGATTATTCGCATTCGAATCTGCTTATCGCATTCATGCTTTATTTTCAGTTTATATTTCTGCTGATCTTCGTGTGTCAACAGTGCAACAACACTCCCGACGCACTGCGCTTCAGCCGATTCAGAAATAGCCGCCGAATATCTATGAACGAAACCACTCCTCTACTAAATCCAAATCCATTGTTAACTTAGTCAATGTTTAGTTTAATCCCTACCTAAGGTCTACCTGAGCTATTCCTATCATGTACTAGTCATTTTATGATCAACTAGCTCTTTTAGGTAAGCCAGTTTATGTCCATGAGCCCCACAAAAATAGACGAGAATAAATATTTTTAATGCTCGCAAAATAAGAAAACTGCCGCCTTGATGAGTTTCATACAACTCTACCAGAACCTTCAGACTCTGATACAAAAGCAAATCACACCTACAAAGGACGTGTATAAAGTCACTTTTGAAATGAGCTACAAATCGTTTGCTCCAGCAAAGTAAATCGTTAAAGGCCTCTCAGCGGTTCAAGCAGAAAAGCAAAAAGTCAAGAGCCAAGAATAGACTGGCTAGAGCAAAACCTTCAAGCAGTAACGAAAACACTGGCACCGCTGATGCTCCACCGACAAGANAAAGTCAAGAGCCAAGAATAGACTGGCTAGAGCAAAACCTTCAAGCAGTAACGAAAACACTGGCACCGCTGATGCTCCACCGACAAGACGTGGAATTCATCATTCTCATCTTCAAGGAAAATCTAGAAAAGGGAAACGGTCTAAGAAATGAAGGACTAAGCGTTCGGTTTATATTTGCGCAAGAGTGTACATTGAAAATGGAATTAAGAAAATATAATCGACAAAGTGACATTGACTTTGTAGACTGAAAATCGCATACAGGGAATTATTCTTAAAAATTATTAGAACATTTTACACAAAGGATTTCAATTTAAAACCTGTGAAGAACTATTTCGTGGAAGAGAGTACCTGGAATTGTGGCAGCCAATCCCGTGCCTCCACGCCAGGGGAACTGGCAAACATTGCCACAACGTTTTGACGAGAGCCAATCCCGTGCCTCCACGTCAGCGGAATCGAAAAACATTTCCCAAACGTTTTACGAGAGCCAATCCCGTGCCTCCCTCCAACGTATTAGCTACGTTTTCCCTGTTCCTGGCAGCTTCCTCCATTATTCCTCCTCATACCTGTTCCGGAGTTTGCGGAAGCAAGTCGCACGATTTCGACTGCTCTGATCAGCTGATCCGAGACCCCCACGAACGAAGACCAACAACATGGCTGGGTTTGACTTCACCCGGCTTCGGCCACGTGTCCTTGACTTCAAGGGTAAGACACCAGTATATTGGGAGAAGTGCTATTCCAGTGAGCACTGCTAATTGTTTTTTTTAATTATAGACGAGGAAGATTACGAGCGCCATCTGGCTGGCACTCGTCGTGGT
>VNWY01001250.1:0-18242 GCA_009869845.1 Pseudachorutes palmiensis | reverse complement strand
CTGAACTTTTCTGCGTCGCTTAGGCCTTAAGATTTGTCACTGTCAGTAGGAAGGAACTGAAAGGAGAAACAATATGATGAAGCCAGTTGTCTTTCCCTTTCCATTCCCATCCTATAATGCTACAATTTATGATCTCCCCTGTAGAACTCCATCTAAAATTAATGATGGAAGGAAAGTAGGCCAAATTCTATATTTTAAACTTACCTTTTCCCTATACGTTTCAACTTGCATTTCCCTCAAGATCTAGAGGAAAGCTTCCTTTTAGGAAAGGTATTGGAAAGCCTTCGTGCGGAATGATGCCAACCTTTCCTTTTGCCATTTTCAGCTATATCAGGATTTATTAGGGATTTTATAAAGTGTAAAGCTAGACTTTCATTACATGTAATTGCCATTAATTGCAATGAGTTATAGCCTATGTGGGAATTACGACTGTATTAAATCCGCTTTTAAGGATGGAGCCGTCATCACTGCCCTTTTGCTTCTATTTTATAGTTGTTAATCCTTTCCACACTTTGGATGACATTTGACATGGTTTTTGTTTTATTTCAGCGATCATCTGTGGGGCCATCGTCGGTCTCCTGTGTGCCATTCTCCTGGTGATGTTTATAGTCTACCGAATGAGGAAGAAAGATGAAGGATCATATGTCTTAGAAGATTCGAAAAGAACATCTTCTACGTACGGAAAGACAAAGGAATTTTATGCGTAGCAAGCTCAGAGGTCATCGACCTTGGAACCTTCTTCATGATTTCATTCCTCAATTCAAAAACTCCTTTTACACACAAGAAAAGAGAAGAATCCGAATAATCATGATCTAACGAGCTCATTATTGTAATTAACTTGTACACGTATTAGTCTTTAAAATGTATAATATGGCAGTCGTGATTTTGTGCATTTAAGTTTTGTGGTTGTCTCAAATCCCTTGGTCCTCCTTAGTGACAAAATAGTTATCCTTCTTATGTACCTTATAATTTAATATGCGCAGCGTTCCCTTCTGAAATCCTTTGCGTAAGATAAGATGCGTAAGATACGTAATATGATATAAGCTTACGCGTTCCGGCACGTAATGTGTGCTGAAACGTCTTGCATGAATGGCAGCAGCAACTTTCCTTTTTTGAAATTGTCAAGATGAGTGAATGTCATGCGTGGAGAAGAGTAGAAGGTAGAATGTAGAATATGTCACTTATAAGCTCTTTGGAGGAGTTTTAGTCAAATCTTTGGAATTAATTGAAGTCGACAAAATTTGTTTTCTATCACAAGAGTTCCGTTCGCTTGTCGCACGTATATTTCTGAAAGTTTCTGAAAGTATACGCTAAAAAGCACTAAAATTTACATGACACAAGACTAAAGAAGCTTTAAAACCTGAAAAAGTATTTGGTATGCGAAGTTATTGTAAAATGGGAGTTTAACATTCAAAATGGCCACAAATGAAGATGGAGAGGGGAGATAATTGCTCATGTTTTCAGGTCCAAGACGTTTAATTATTCTTTGCATTTATTATTAAGCTTAAAAAACTAATCAGGAAATCTCAGAGTCGGCGTCGGCAGGGATTTGGGAAACGAGGTTCAATTAATTAACTGCAAAGACTAAACATGTCTTTTGTCTTTTTGAATTATTAGTCCCTCCAATCATCCTCTCAGCCCTAATTACCTTCAAGATTTCCGGATTCTTCGTTCAAGCTTTATTTCCTTCTTTACTTTCCCAAATTACTTTCATTTCTCATCCCATTTACTTCGCATCATATCCCAAAAATCGCATTTTGAAAATTCCGTTTTTCCAAATTAATCTACCAAATGCTTTTCTACGAAGCGTTTCCACTCCTCCACTATTTTTTAGTCTAATGTGATCAAAAACTGAACAAAATGAGCGAATATTTCGTTTTTGCACTCTTCAAAACTACCATTTTGTTCCTTTTTTCTTACCTTTAATTAAGCCTAACTCTCCTCTACTATAAGGACTTTAGGAATTTAATTTAATTTAGGATTATATGGAAAATCCCATAATTATTCCGACAAATGTTTGTTCTTCAAAGACAGTTTCCAAATTTTGTAAAGGAGTATCTCCTTGTGCGATATAATTATGAAGCTAATTTATAAATTAGTTTAGAATTAAAGTTAAAATAATGTAAAATTAATGAGGAAATGGTTCGTTGAAGTTCCCATCAAGATACACCAAGATCCTAATGGGTTTTGAAAAAGTGTCATTTTGACTCAAAAATAAAATGTCACACAGAGTTCAGATTTATTTGAACGTTTGAAGTATTTTTTCAGCTTCATCCAACGTTTCTTCCTTTTTGTAAAAGTTGAAGCGGATATAGTCTTTAGCCAGGGCCTTGTGCTCTTCCGAGTAGAACGCTGATGGTGGGATCCCGACAATTTTCTTTTCCCGAATGAGCCATCGAACAAACTTGAAATCGTCTTCTTTATCAGTTTCTTTTGACAAGTCAATCTTACCGGCTGAAAATGGAAATGGGTATGGTATATAATTTAAAATTGAAGAAAATAGAACATATAGAATACCTCTTTCAAGGCTACGCCAGTTGACTAGAACAAAGTATCCTCCTTCCGGAACGACTGGAATGGTACCAATTTCCTCGAGTGTTTTCACCATTCGCTTTCTCTTTTTGTCCAATTCTTCCACCATTTTGTAAAAATAGGATTCAGGCGTTCCCAATTTCGTGATTTCATCTTCCAGTGTTACTGCTAGGGCTTCCTGCTCTGGAGTTTGGCACATGTAGGTGCAGTTCTGGTGGGCAACTCGCAAATTGGACATCAATGGCTTCGGTCCATAGCACCACCCTAATTAAATTAAAATTGAAACGGAAATTGAATATAAAAGAAGCTCACCTAGTTTCCATCCAGTTAAACTATGAAAAGAAATTCCAGAAATGAAAAAAAATGCTTGAGCATTTACAAGCCCACAGGAGAATAGAATGTAATTTTACCTAAAAGTTTTTCCAGCAGAGCCAATCGTGATGGTCCTGTCCCAAAAGTCTAAAAGAAAGGATGATTTTTAGAAAATTGGAACATTAGGTTTACAAAGTATAGCAGTAACCTTCCATGCCAGCAATCCGATGATGTTTACTCCCATCGTAAGTGATCCATTCATAAACTTCATCACTGATAATCAGGACGTTGAACTCTTTACACAGATTCCCAATGGTCTAGTAGCATACAAATGTTCACGATCAAAAGGTCAGAAGTTCAGGGTCCTTTTTTTTATCTTAAGTAGACCTTACCAGGAGTTCTTGGCGTGTAAACACTTTCCCAAGTGGATTATTCGGACTGTTCAGAATGATTGCTTTCGTCTTTGAATTAAAAACTTGGCGTAGGTGTCCCATATCCAGTTTCCAAGATGCTGAACTATTTCCAGAATCAGTTGGAAGGAGTGGGACGAAAACTGGAGTTCCGCCAGCAAGTTTCACCATCGTTTCGTAACAGTCAAAAGCGGGTTCGATGATAACAACCTTTCAATTATCGTATTTTAGTTTTTAGAATTAACCATAAAAATGGTCTTACTTCTTCTCCAGGTGAGACATTGGCCATTATTGCGTAGAAAAGAGCGCCATAAGCACCTTAAATTATTCAGACGATTAACTTATATAAGATTGATTTTACGATCAAAAAAATTCTTACCTCCTGTTACTAACACTTCGTCCATCGGATCAATCTCGCGGTTCAATAGAGTCCCATATAACTTTGCTAACGCTTTGACCAGTCGTAAGTGGCCCTATTTCAAAGAAGTTAAGGTCAAAGAGGTGACAATTTAGATGACATTTCATAATGCGCATGCTCATAAGCCATGTCTGTTTACTTACAAAAGCGCGTGCGTACTGGTGGAAGAGGTAACTTGATTCTGGGCGACATACTTCTGCCAAATTCTTCACAATCTCAGAGGCTGGGTTATAATCTGGGAATCTATGCAAATAATTCAATTAAAAACCAATTAATTGTGGATTAATTGTAAATGAGCTTTTACCCTTGTCCTAGATTGACAACTTTCTCCGTCCCTGGTGAAAGTGTGAGCCTGTGAATGATTCATTTTAACGTTGTTCCATTTTGATTTGTTAAAGGGCTAAATTAATTACCATATGTTGTCTTCCAGGCCATGATACTTGGAAGCCAAACCAAATTTCTTGTTAATTGATTGAGACATTGCGGCTTTTGCCTTGGAGGTTAGGATACCAACTAAAGTGATGACAGTTGAAGTTGAAGTGACAAATTAGCTGAAGCTATTTTATGTGTTGAATGAACTCCCAGACAACTTCAACTGAAGAAGTTACACTGCCGGTAATTAAACACGATTGACACAAGTGTTGAGCACAAGATAAAGGTTCTGAAGGACGCGATTAGCCTTTAATCTCCGATACTATGTACATGGGAACATGACATCAACGAACTTACCTAACACATGTTATTCAATTACAAAAATGTACTTATCATAATTACTTTCTGGAATATTCAACCGCATGAGCTCATTTACAATTCAGTTTTACCAACCACACTTAATAATCCTTTTATGCATTTTTTTTTACTTTAGCATTTTAGGATTTCTCAACTGGCTGAGGATTTCATTAGCTTTGTGCAATGTTTCTGTTTTGCGGTAGAAGCAAAATCGGACGTAGTCCTCCGCTTGGTCCTTGTGGTCAGCGGAGTAGAAAAGTGACGGTGGGATGGCCAACAGGTTCCTATGTTTCACCAGCCATTTCACAAATCGGAAATCCCTGCGCTCGTCAGTCTCTTCTTTTAGGTCAACAAACTGGCTCAGAGGCTTCCAATTAGCGATGACGAAGATCCCTGCTTCAGGAATTATTGGAGTCATTCCGCAATCGCTCACAATTTTCACCATTTGGTCCCGACGCTTCTTCAGATCGAGCATCATTCGGGTGAAAATGGAGTCTGGGGTTCCTAGTTTCTCCATCTCGACCTCAAGCGTTGCAGCAATTATTTCCTGTCCCGGGGTTTCTACAGAGTAAATCCCATTGCTGCATGCTACTTGAAGATTACGGATCAAGTAATGAGGTCCATAAGCCCAACCTAGAGAAACCAATTTTGTAAGAAAGGAGAAAGTTTTCGTAATTGCATTTGAACTTGCCAATTCTCCATCCAGTTAGGCCAAAAGTTTTTCCAACACTGCCCAAACTTACAGTCTGTTCCCATAATATTTCGCTCACACGCTCATGTTGGCCATCGAAAACGAACCATTCATAGACTGCGTTTGAAGAAAGGATTAATTAAAATCAGTTAAGAAAAAATAATAATCTTACCTTCGTCCGAGATTATGAGGACATTGTACTTTTTGCACAGATTCGCAATTTCCTAAATAAAAAATAAACGCTACGTAATGAACGACATGGTAGGGAGACATGATAAGTTTTAATTTTACGTACAATTAATTCCGCTTTTGTGAAGACCTTCCCCAAGTGGGTTGTTTGGCGTGTTCAGAATAATAGCTTTCGTGCGTGGATTGAACAAACTGGTTAGTTCATCAATGTCCAGTTTCCACGAAGCGCTGGAATTGTCCATAGCGTTCATCTGCCGGAGTGGAATGAAAACGGGCGTTCCACCTGCCAATTTGACCAGGGATTCGTAACAGTCAAAGGAAGGCTCGATGATTATCACCTATAATTCATTCAATAATTTTCATTTTTAGACAATTTTTCTTTGTAAATGAAGTCACCTCCTCTCCATGGCCGACGTTGGACATTATAGCCAAGAATAGAGCATTAGAAGCCCCTATTGTGATGATAATTTCCTTCTGGGGGTCAATGACCCTGTTCAGAAGTTTCCCGTAGAGCTTTGCCAGTGCATTGACAAGTCTCGGATGACCCGACTGAAGAGTATACTGATGCATTCTAGAGTTATTCGTCAGTCCACAGTAGGAATTCCATTGGTCAACAATTTCTTGAACAGGGGTGAAATCGGGACAACCTGAACTGAGATTTACTGGATGAAACTTCCGTTCCAATTCACTGAATTCCTTCCTATGATATTCCAAAAGCATTATTATAAGATTCCATTTAATATATAGCAGTTTACCAAACGTTTTTTGTAAGGCCTTTGTATTTCTCATCCAATGGGAACATTTCTGAAGCGCACTTTCCAGAGGATTGAATGTCGCCGAGGATTTCATTCCCACGATCTCCAGTTGGACACTTGATCAGCATATTGTCACACTTGGCAGACATTGTAGCTTTAGTAATAAGCAAAGGAAAAGACGTTTCGCAGAATCTATCGCTTAGCTATGATCTAGAGAAATGAATTCAAAAATGAAAAAAAACGCCTTCTTATGAGAAACGATGTTATCGCTTTGTGCGCTTGGACAGAAATGCGCTGGAAACTTTCCTTTCTTTTACTTGCACGCAAGTTAAATATAAATTGGTGCGACTTATATCCTAATCTCTCCCTAAGCTGTTTATCTTCTATAGGCGTTTACCCAAAATAAAACAAAAATATTGAACCTTAGTCTTGGAACTTGACAATTAAAGCTCTCTAATTTATACTCATAAAAATATAATGCATTGTGTTCGTTTGGAAGTGGTTAATGTGGTCACAAATGCTCAACCGGAAGAACTTTAATTTCTTGGAACATGACAATAACATACTTGTGTGCGCATTCCTATCTCCATACGTTGACCCAAATGTACTTTAGTTTGACCTTTCGTCAACAAATGCCTTTCAAATGCCCTAAATTTCATATCTTAGATTAGAGAATTACCACGGCCTTCTTGGAGAAACCCTCAAAGGGTCCATGGGACTTTAGACTCCTAGTCAAAAGTTTTAAATAAACTCTGGGTTTAAAAGTTTGGGATTTTGATCACAAGGCAACACAAGCAGCCCATAATATTTGTTTGAAAATATTTTGGAATTTTTATTTTGGGAAGCTTATGATATATTACTAAAGGCAGAATGTAAATTCCTTGAATGTCCAATCAGGGTTGAAGCGGAGTCTCCCTTAGGGCACACTCCATCTAAATTGAAGTCGCGCAGCGAACTTCGGTCGTTCTGTAGTTCCAGTATTTCTTAAGGTTTTCCAAATATTTCAGCCCTATGAGCAGTGTAAGCATTATTCATGAAGATGTAATAATCGAACAACCCCGTGAGTTGCAAAAGCTTTGAAGCTTTTTTTAGTTTCTTGAATTTTGGAACTCTCGCTTTCAGTTGTCGCCGACGAGGAAGAAATCCCGCCTGAGGAAGTAGTAAAGTCTGGCCGTGTGTCAAGGCCGTTGACTGAGGAGGAAGTGGAGGATCAGCGGAAGAAATTCGGCAAGAATGTCATCGCCGTGACTAATAAGATCACCTGGTATTCCATCTTGTTCTCCGCTGTTTTCCATCCCTTCAACATCCTCCTGATAATCCTTGCCGTTCTGAGTCACATTTTGGCTGACGAATACAACACGATGATAATTATGATACTCATGGTCGTAATTTCAATATGCATTCGATTCTTCCAAGAGTGGAAGTCTGCCAGGGCAGCTGCTGGTCTCAAGAAATTGGTATCGAATACTGCCACGGTCATTCGGTACTTGCCAGTCAAGGATAAAGATGGAGCAGGGTCGAGCGATTCACTCCTCGGGAAGGATTCAGATGGATCTCCAACAACAGTGATCTCTGTTAAAGAAATCCTGGTAGATGACATCGTCCCTGGTGATTGGGTAAGTTGAGTTTCCATCTTGCCTTAAATCTCTTATGGTGAGATGGATGGTGGTCTGATGGATATTTCTTTTAAGGTTAAACTTTCGGCGGGAGACTTGATTCCAGCAGACATTATGCTCATTGCTTCCAAGGATCTGTTCATCTCTCAATCTTCCCTTACTGGAGAAGCACTTCCTGTTGAGAAGTTTACAAGCGGACATCTAGGACGTCGGGAGACTGATGACATGGAAGTTAATATCCCACACGATGAAGAACCCACCATTCTGCCAAAGAAGAGAAAATGTTGCCGCAAATGCTGCAAGAACTGTAACAATTACTTTCGGCAGTTGTTTGGACTTCGTACTAAAACGGGAAAAGGCATGGACACTACAATTCGTGCTGAACTGGACAACCCTTCTCTGTGCTACATGGGAACTTCAGTCGTCTCCGGAACGGCAACGGCGATTGTAAAACACACTGGGAATTATACGTATTTCGGCAGCATGGCTAAAGAGCTGATGAAGAAGCGTCCCCAGAATGCATTCCAACGTGGAGTCCGAAGGATTTCTTGGATTTTCTTCATCACGATGCTGGCTCTGGTCCCACCAATATTTGTACTCCAAGGCTTCTTACAAGGCGATTGGTATGAAGCTGGACTCTTTGCCTTATCTGTAGCAGTTGGACTCACACCCGAGATGCTTCCGATGATTGTCTCCTCAACACTTGCCCGCGGTGCGTTCCTAATGTCAAAGAAGAAATGCATAGTCAAGAACTTGGACTCAATTATCAACATGGGTGGAATGGACGTGCTCTGTACCGACAAGACTGGGACGCTAACGCAGAATCACGTCTCACTCATGAAGCATATCGACTGCCACGGAAATTCGTCGCTGTTCCCAATTCAGCTTGCCTTCCTCAACTCCCATTTCCAAACAGGACTCAGTAATCTCATGGATACGGCGGTCATTGACTTTTTCAAGAAGAAGCTTACAGGAACGACTCCAAGTAGGAGTCGTATGGTCTCTGCCTTTGTCAAATTGGATGAAATTCCGTTTGATTTTGTGCGACGGCGGATGTCCGTTTTGGTCCAATCCCAGTCAGAAACGGCCACACAGTGTATTCTTGTTACAAAAGGAGCTGTGGATGAAATGCTTGAGAATTGCACTCGAGTGTATAGCGGCGACATCGTCGAACTTTCAGCAGAGGATGGACCTACAGATAAACCGCCTACATTAGATGGAGTCTCCGCTCCGCTCAACACAGGTCGAACGGAACCCTTGACACCGGAAGTATCTCACCGCCTCGACATTCTAAACAACGAGTTGAATGAAAATGGCTTCCGTGTGGTTGCAGTCGCTTACAGAATTTTCACCGTAGCCCCAACAGCGATTCAAATATCAGACGAAGTTGGAATGACATTTGCAGGATTCCTGTCATTTCAAGATCCACCAAAAGCTTCAACGCTTCCTGCCATCCAGAGGTTGCTTCGATACAATGTCCAAGTCAAAGTTCTCACCGGGGACTCTGCAGTCGTCTGTCGGAAAATATGTGAAGATATCAAGCTTCCGGTTACTGGGATTGTGACAACGACCGACCTCGATGGGGCTTCGGATGAAGAGATTTCCAAGATGGCAGAGCGCGCTACGATCTTTGCCAAATTGACGCCGCTTCAAAAGGCCCAGGTGGTTCGGGCATTGAAAGACAAAGGACACGTCGTAGGGTTTTTAGGCGATGGGATCAACGACGCAAACGCACTGACTGAATCAGACATTGGGATATCCGTAGACAATGGAACGTAAGAATAACGTACTTGCGTTTCCCAATAACTAACTTGCGGTAGACACAAAGAAGCTAAATGAATTTTTTTTTTGTATTCAGTGACATTGCCCGTGATTCTGCTGACATTATTCTACTGGAAAAGGATTTGACAGCAGTGGCTGACGGAGTTAGTTACGGAAGACAAACGTACGGGAACACGCTAAAGTACATTGTAATTGCAATCTCATCCAATTTTGGAAATGCCTTCTCCCTTCTCGGTAAGAACGAATGAAAATATTGGATTTCAAGTGACCTAAAGTCTCTTTCAGTGGCTTCGGCTTGGTTTCCGTTCACTCCAATGGAGCCTATTCAAATTCTAACTCAAAATCTTCTTTACGACATTGCCCAAGTAAACCAAAGCCTAGAAAGAAATAATTGGTTAAAATTATTCAATTCTTATTGAATTTCAGATTGCCATACCTTGGGACAACATGGACGAAGAATTTTTGATGGTCCCACATCAGTGGTCCATGAAATCGATCGTTGTCTTTATGCTCTGTTTTGGTCCCTGGTCGTCAATCTTTGATATCAGCACCTTCCTCTTCCTTTACTTTCACGACGGAATCAAAACGAAGAAGGACAACGTCAGGCTTTTCAACACGACTTGGTTCCTGGTGGGAATTCTAACGCAGCTCTCTGTCGTTCAAATGTTGCGGACAGCAAAGATCCCATTCTTCCAATCACGGGCGTCGATTCAAGTCATCCTTGTGACAATGGTTATCATGGCCATCGCCCTGTCACTCCCGTGCCTTCCTCCGGTTGTCAGGGACGTTTTTAAATTTGTCCCACCACCAGGCATGAACTGTCTCTTCATCGCCTTAATCATAGTTGCCTACTGCATTACAACTCAAATTACGAAAATGGTGTACATCAAATGCTTCAAGAGGTGGTACTAAAAGTAAACTCTGTAAAATTCAAATTCCACAACAAACAGCCATCTTGTAATTTCCTAATTGGTTCACATAAATTATAATAGAAACATTGACTTTTTCAATGAGCAAGAACGATGAGACAAATGGGATCTTGAGATTTGATCTTGAAGGTTATTACACATCAGGAGGAAAATCAAAGAACCACTTTGGAATTGGGGATTTTGGTCTAGTTCTCTATCACTGCTAATGCATGAGCTTACATTTGATGTAACTAACGTGAGTTTTTCAGTTTCTTTAGTATTTCATCAGCATTTTGGAGGGTCTCTGTCTTCTTGTAGAAACAGAGGCGGATAAAATCTTCAGCAAGTGGCTTATGAGCCTGGGAATAGAATGCAGATGGAGGAATCCCAAGAAGTTTCCATGTCTTTGCCAACCATTTAACAAATCGGTAATCAGCCCATTCGTCCTTTTCTCCGCTTAAATCCGCCTTTGATTCGAGCGGTCGCCAATTTGCGAGCATAAAATAGCCCCCTTCGGGTATCACAGTTTGTAATCCGGTTTCTTTCAATGAGCGAGTCATGAGGTCACGCCGTTCCTTCAAGTCCTTTGCCATTTTATAAAAGAATGAAGCCGGCGTACCAAGTCTTTTGAGTTCTTTCTCAAGCGCAACGGCGAGTGCTTCTTGGCCTAATTGGATAAAATTAGAATATTAAATCAATAATTCTGTAAACTTCGGAAAACCTGGAAGTTTACCTGGAGTTTGCGAAGCATAGGTGCAGTTCTGCATTGCAATATGTAAATTCTTCATAAGAGCTGAAAAATCGAAATTAATTGTAAATTACAACTCTTCCAGCGTATAATTATGCAATTTATAAGTTGATTCTAACCTGCAGGACCGTAGGCCCAGCCTAATTTCCATCCAGTCAGACTACAATGTAGAATTAAAATACGATTTTATAGCTGCTTCGACTACTCTTGACATCATCATACCTAAAAGTTTTTCCAGCAGAGCCAATCGTAATCGTTCTTTCGTACATCCCTTCCAACGTTGCAATTCTGACATGTTGATTCCCTTCGTACACCAACCATTCATACACTGGAAAAAAACATAAGAACGAATAAACTCCGTATTATATTTTACACCTAAAATTAGACTGGCTGAGAACTAACCTTCATCAGAGATCACAAGTACATTGAATTCTTTGCAAAGGTCAGCAATCACCTCAAGTTCCGGCTTCGAAAATACTTTTCCCAATGGATTATTTGGTGTATTAAGTATAATTGCTTTGGTCTTCGAATTAAAAAGAGATGCTAATTCATTTGGGTCTAATTTCCACGACCCCGATGTCTCATCAGTTGGATCTGTTGGCTTGAGAGCAATGAATTTACAGGATCCACCAGCCAGCTTTACCAAGGGCTCGTAACAGTCGAAGAACGGCTCGATGATGATTACCTTAAAGATGAAGAACGTATAACTACAAGATCAGAGAAATTGGATAATTAAACTTACCTCGTCACCCGGTCCAACGTTGCTCATTATAGAACAAAATAATCTAAACAAAAGATAAAGACAAATGATTCTCCGATTCTCTGATTATCCTTGACAGGTTTACTGGGAATACTTACGCCCCATACGCTCCTGTGGTGACCACGACCTCAGTCATGGGATTGATGGTTCTGTTGATGAGCCTGCCGTATAGATTAGCAAGGCTCTTGACTAGCCTAGGGTGACCCTACACATAATTCATTCCAATTATTCCTTTGTAATTCCCATTTCTTTTGTATTTCTTCGTAAAAGCTTACATAACCACGGGTGTACTGATGGAGCAAGGGGTCAGAAGCAACATCACAAGCTTTAGCCAGTTCTGCTACTACTTTTTCACATGGCATAAAATCAGGGAATCCTTGACCCAAGTTGACCGGTTTTAATTTGGCATTTAGATCCACAAACTCGACCCTGAAATAACCAAGTATACAAATTATTACATTTTCAATTACTTTTTCACTTTGTTCTTACCATAGATTATTTTCTAGCCCTTCGTATTTTGCAGCTAAAGAAAACTTTGGGTTTGGTTGATCGCTGTCCATGTTTCGAGCAGCAGCAGCTGATTGACCCTGATTTATGTGTAAATTCCTGATGCTTGTCCCGACACTGTTGTGTTTATCAGTTGACACTGACTGATTCCAATTGGTATTTATTGATATGAGGTGTCGATGACCTCTTGAATTGAAGGTCTGAGTGGCCCCTGTCCTAAGGAAAGTACGACAAATGAGTGACAACGTCCCCATCCTCCCGTCCTCATTTCACTCCTGATTTTCACTTTATTGATTCTTCTTACTTTCACTCTACCCCACGGGAAAACAATAAAATCACAATTTAATTAATACAATTTAATCACAATTTTACATAAAAATAGATCCATCCATATAAACTACAAATATTCATGCAAAATCTGTAAATTGTTTCAATTAAAAAAAAGCTATTTTTCGGCTTCCATTCTGGGAGAGAAAGCACAACTTTCTCCAACATCAGAATGTATTGCGTCTTGATTAGCATCTACCCTTTATACCCTTGTATTCAAATGGAGTTCAACTTTGACCCGTCGTAAATGTGTAGTGTAATTTAGGTTATCATTTAGTTTCAATTAAGCTAAAATAACTGTAAAAAACAATTCTTTTTAACAAAACCTGCAGAAAATTGACCGATGAAAACTGAAAAAAATCAACCTTGACCTTTAAAAAAAGCTATTTTTCGGCTTCCATTCTGGGAGAGAAAGCACAACTTTCTCCAACATCAGAATTTATTGCGTCTTGATTAGCATCTACCCTTCATACCCTTGTACTCAAATGGAGTTGAACTTTGACCCGTCATAAATGTGTAATGTAATTTAGGTTATCATTTAGTTTCAATTAAGCTAAAATAACTGTAAAAAACAATTCTTTTTAACAAAACCTGCAGAAAATTGACCGATGAAAACTGAAAAAAATCAACCTTGACCTTTTGACACATTGAGTAAACAGTTTATTTTTTATTCTCTTTGCATCTGAATTATGTACACTTTTGTTTTTATTTTATACGATAAACCCATGCCCTTGCCCTGGTACTTTTTACAGACCCCACAAGTAATAATTTAAAATTATTTTCTGGATTCAACTTTGTCTCCGCTTTGGTTCTTCGCATTTTCAAGTTTTCATCGACTTGGATTTGATTGAAAGTTAATTAGTTTGATTCTGCTCTATGAGATGCTAAACATGACATGGTGGTATCCAGCCACCAAATGCTTCATGGATCTCTTGAGCGATTTTTATGGTAAGGAGGTCACTGAACATTCCTCCGACGACTTGAACTCCGATTGGCATTCCGGTTGAATCAAGTCCGAGCGGAACTTGGGTCACTGGAACTCCGAGGACGTTGAAAATGGCACAGTATGAAAAATCAGAAGGACGAAACATTGGCTCGTGGTGTCTTGGAGCGGAAGTGGGATGCGTTGGGTAAAGCAAGATTCCGTCTTCTCCTAGCAAATCCTACATTGATCAGAATATTAATTAAAGATTACACGTAAAATCAAAACTTAATACTCACTTGAATGTCTTTTGCCAGAGAGTAGCCCATGTCGACCATATCTTGGTGCCATGAAAGAGCACGACAAGCTTCTGCAATTTTCTCTAGCATTCCCAACACGATTGATGGAAGCGTGTGCTTTGAGCAAAAAAGCAAGAACTTCAGCAATTCCCAAAATGGTTGGACCTAAAATAAGTTTAAGAGCAGTTAAGACAAAAGAAATGGAACCAAATGCGTCCAATTTACCGGTGCGTCCTTTGACACTGCAAGTTCTTTGCAGAATGATGTCGTCCCGTTGCTCACCATTCCGTTTGCCCAGATTTCCAAACTGTAGTATAACTTTGTGATATTCGCCATCTCCGCTTTTACTCCGTATTTAACTTCCAAATGCTTCATGGCCTTGCGAATGGCTCCTTTAATTTCTGGACAGACTGGACTTGCTAGTGCACTCCCACCATCGTCGTCCATGTAATACACTTTGATCTTCTTCATATCCGGCAGCGGTTTGAGCTTCTTCCGGTCCTCTCCGACCATAATGTCAAATAGGAGTTCAAGGTCTTCTGGATGTCGCACAATAGGCCCAGTGGTCAAAAATTCTCCAAGTCGACCTTCAAGTTTTGGTTCCTTCATTGGAAATCCAAAGAAATGTTCAACACACGTTTTAATTCAGAATCACAGCTCACCTGTCCGGCATTGGAGATCAAACTTAGCGTCGGCTTGTGACCATAAACGCCGCAAAAGAAGGCTGGCATTCGAATGGAACCTCCAATGTCTGAACCAACGCCAAAGCCTGAACCTGCTGCTCCTTGTATTGCCGCTTCACCACCGGATGACCCACCTGGAAATTTTTATTTATTAACACCGAGTATAATTAGAGTTAAAATTTCATTCTCAGACCTGTGATGTGTCTCGTGTCATAAGGATTTTTTGACCTTCCATAAACAGTGTTTACTGATTCCCACCACATGCACAGTTCTGGTACATTTGTGACCCCAATCGGAATCGCTCCATGGTTCCGGAGAATGGTGACAATTTCGGCATCATTCTTTCCTATTTTATCCTTCCTGTGATAAAGTCCTGTAGTATGACGTAATCCTACAAAACGAAGATCGTTTTGTAAACGGCAAAGATTGTTAGTAATGCGCAAGTGTTGCTCAAGTACACGTACGTTTTAGTTACCTTTGACACTGAAGAAATCCTTAATAGTGAATGGCACTCCGAGCAGTGGATACTTTATTCGAAGTTCTTCTTCGTCCATTGTCTTTGCAATCTCATCAAGTCGTTGCGCTTCTTCTAAAGCGTCGTCGAATCGATGATCAACCAAACAGGTTAGCCGGTCATTGACCTCATTGATCCTGTCAATGAAAGTTTTGACCACTTCTACCGATGACACTTCTCGTCTTCGGACCTGGAAGATTAGATGAGCAATTATAATCATATAGTTAACGCTGAAATAAATTATGGAACTTACTTTTCTTGCAATTGTTCCAACGCTCTGAAGGAGCAGTTTCCTGTCACCGATTGGAGGCAAAGGGCGTCGTTCTTTTTCGTATGTTGCAAAAATTTTAATTGAGATTACCCCCACCATTCGTAAAAGAAAGTAAAATTTTCTCCAGCATTGTTCCATCATCGCACACGTAATGGCTCCGAAAGCTACAAAAAAAAAATTTCATTTTCGAATCCATTTAGATTTTTATTAAATGTAAATCCGCTTACCCCCTTTGTACGCAATTTGCTCCAGGATTGGTAAATCTATTCCTAGGAGCTCGTTCCCGATCCGCCTTAATTTGATGAAAAATATCGACATGATTCCTCAATGTCAAATGCTAGAAGCACAATCCTAGTAAAACTTGAGATCCACTGAAGTGAAAGTTAATTGGAACTTTTCAGAAACTTTGGACAATCATTTGATGTAATTCCCAGGAACTGCGTGGAAAGGTGACTAGATGAACTCTGGGGAAGGACTAATTACCATTCTGGGAATTAAATTCTTCAAGCGTTAACTCGTATACGGTGATACGGTGATTTTTCAAGTAAAATGGGAATGGTTCTTCCGCCGTGGACAAGTCTAACTGAATCAATTAAAATCAGAAAAGAGAATGAGTTGCATTATGTGTTTTCGACGGATTCCGCAAAGCCTTTTGTTGCAAAATCCTGGCAGTTTTTTCGCAGTAGAAGGGTCATAGTACGCCCCAAAACAGGTTGCAAAGATGCTGCTGTTATTACGATACATATAAGGGGTCATAAGACTGAAATCGCAATTTGGCATTGGCATCGTAAGACTGATTGTTGTGGGTTATGATTCAACAATGAACCTGTTCAATTCCAGATCACGATTATACAACAATACAACAATGGTAATGCGCACAAACAGTGACAATGTTAACCATTATACCCTCTACCAAACTCGTTTTCCCTTCAAGCAACCCCTTTAAAAGGCCAAGGACGATGAAAGTGAAAGGGCACATGTCCCCTTTTCCTTCGTTCAGACGACACTTGACTCCATTTTTTCTAACTTATCTTTCTCTCCAAACCCATTGGAATAAAAGTAGCCAATCAAAACCTTAGGATTTTAGACCTACTAAAAGTTCTTTAGAATCTCCTGTGACTCTCCATTATTCACAGAATTATTTTTTGAGGTTAAGGAAAACAAAGTNAACCCATTGGAATAAAAGTAGCCAATCAAAACCTTAGGATTTTAGACCTACTAAAAGTTCTTTAGAATCTCCTGTGACTCTCCATTATTCACAGAATTATTTTTTGAGGTTAAGGAAAACAAAGTTGGTCATTTGCAATCGGATGTATACAAGATTTTGCAATAGACAATTTTTTGATTAGCCGAAAACCTGTTTTCTGCGGCGACATTCGTATTGTCTGATGTGCATGATGTTGATTAGTCTGTGATGTTGCACACACACACGCTTATGAAGTTTTAACAACGCTTATTAGCAATAAAAGCACTTTGCTTATTGTTCCGGATTTGAAATAATGCAAACTAAGTCGCTCTAATGTTGATCAATAGGTTATATTTTATTGAATATGTTTTGACTACAAAGCTACACGCTAGCTCTGACTTGAGTGACATTTACAGCAGCATATTAGAAAAGGAATAAGAAATAATGGTTCCAATTAACCCTAGGAATAATCCGACATTAAACTCAAGTCACTAAAGTGACAAAAATCGAAAGACTAAAACGAACAGATTGATCAAGTAAGTATAGGTTGAAAATGTACAAAAATTCTACCGACAAAATTAACTAAAAGTCTTCATTTCTTTGCCATAAACTATTCTCCCGTTTCAATTATGGATATTTCACATATTTTAGAAAACCTGTTCATTTATATTAACATATTCTTAAAAATATGAATGATAGGTCAGAAAATCCAAGTAGAAATCTTAAATCTCTTTGCCGCTGAACAATCCTGCGATTCTTATGCGTTCCCTAAAATCCAATCACGGTTTATATAAGTAAATTGTAGAAGCCAATGGTGAGATGGTGAGAATGATGGTGAGGCAGTAATGATTTGATAGTGGTGATTTCCTGATTTTTTAGACTGATTCACGACACGGTGGGACCCATCCTCCGAACCCTTCGGCAACATCCTCTGCCAGTTTCATTAGAAGGAGGTCGTTGAACATGCCACCGACGATTTGAAGTCCGAGTGGAATCCCATTAGCATTTAGTCCAAGCGGCACTTGCGTGACTGGAACTCCGAGGACATTGAATATGGCAGAATAGGAAAAGTCGGCTGGGCGTGACATTGGCTTGTAATGGCGTGGCGCTGTCGTAGGATGCGTAGGATAAAGTAAAACCCCGTCGTCCCTCAACAAATCCTGAAATTAATGAGTTCATCAATAATCTAATTAAGCGCCTTGTAATTAAACCTCACCTGAAGTTCTTTAGCTAATGAGTATCCCATTTCAATCATGTGCTTGTGAATTGGAAGATTGTTCCCAATGTAAACGGCCTTCTCGATTATCCCAAGTACCAGGGCAGGGAATGTATGTGCGGACATGCCAAAAGGGAATTTGACAAGTTCCCAGAATGGATTAATCTACAGAGAAAAAACAAAAGGATAAATTCAATTTGATCTTGATCTAATTTCCTCTGAGGGGAAATGAATAATAATTCATGCCATGGTTAAAGCCTGAGTTAAAATTTGCACTTGAAACTTTCTTAAAACTTTACCTTGCGTTGGCGTAGGGCTAATTCTTCGCAAAATGTCGGCGCACCTGCTCCGCTCATTCCATTCGACCAAATCTCCAAGCTATGGTATAACTTGCTAATATTTACTTTCTGAAAAAAAAGAAGCAATTAGAGCTATAAGCATAAAGATAAGGGACAGAAACATTTATG
>VNWY01001249.1:0-18276 GCA_009869845.1 Pseudachorutes palmiensis | reverse complement strand
GCATATTTTCTCGGCAGAGAAAGACGAGTGTCATCAAAATGAAGATGAAGATGAGGCCAGAGGCGAGCCCAACCACCAATGGGAGAAAGGAGTAAAAGTCGAGTCTTTCTAAACCGCCTTGGATCAGGGCCCATGAGGTCCCGCATGTCGTATTGTAGTCGAGCAAATGCGGCCCGGGCGCATGTGTTGTATTCCATACACAACGGACTTCGCCGAGATCAATGATCTTTTTGGAATTGTCCGTGACCCAGCCATAAAGTTGATGGAGAAAGTGGCAATCGCAATTCCATCTGTTCCGTCCCAGTCCGATTTCAACAAGGTAGGGATTGAGACTGAGCTGCCAAACGGTAAAGACGGAAATCCTGTTTCCATCCAGCCTTAGGATTTCCAATTCCTTGAGGGAGAGGAACGTGGAATTGTTAATGGCCTCGATCAAATTATCCTGGAGATAGAGTTCACGTAGCTTATTCAGATGATCAAATTCGTAGCCGAGGAGTCGTCTGATCCGATTCTTCTCCAAATGGAGTAGCTCAAGTGACTGGAGTCCATTAAAAGATTTATTACTTATTGTCTCGATTCGGCTCGAATTGAGGAAGAGGATCCGAAGCGTTTTACGACCAATAAAAGAATGACTCTTCAGTACTGGAATGGAGTTGCCGTCGAGGAAGGCTTCCGTAGAGTCCATGGGGATCCGGCTTGGGATCGCTGTCAAATTGGAATGGGCGCAGTCCACAACATTGGCCGTCCAGGAGTCTCCGTGGTAGCAAGTACAATTTGATGGACACGTCATGGAGCAGTCGCAAGCATCAAACTCACAGCACTGGCACGTGTGGAAGCAATGGAAGGTGTATGGGCAAAGGAAGTTCCTGGGCTTGATTTCCGGCAGTGGAATATGAGTCACAGAGCGACTGTAGGTCAAACGGCAAACGATTGCGTCCAAGTCCAGGACAACCGGATACTGACGCGTGGTGCTTAGTTGAGTAATCCGAAGGAGCCATTCCATTTCGCAGTCACAGAGGAATGGATTCCCACCGAGGAAGAATTCCGGCAGGGATTTTGACTGTGGGATTTGCTGGAATCGTAAAGCTGTCAAAGGGATACTTTCCAATTGGTTCCCGATCAAGTCCACCCGTCGTAAATGGCTTGAGCGACTAAATGTTTCTGGCCATAGCTTGACCAATCGGTTGTAGCTGAGGATCAAGCGGTCCAAACTCGGAGGGACTCCGTTCAAATCCAATTGTGTCAACAAGTTATGGGACGCGTCGACTACCCGGAGCCGGGCGTTGTGATGACTGATGTGGTGCTGCTGCGGAGAGATCAGCGCTGCCGTTGAAACAGTGGGTGGGACTCCACCTTTAGCACCAGCGTGACCAGCCCCAGATGTCCAAGCACCTCCCAGTGACTCTAATTGATTGTGACTGACATCAAACCACTCAAGGGAAGACGGAAGTAATGAGTAGTCCGCCCGTCCAATCCGATTTTCAGAAACGTTGAGCCAGAGGAGATTGGGTAATTGTGGAGCCAAAGTGGAAGGCAAGCTCTCCAGGGAATTGGAGTCAAGACGAAGGACACGGAGTTCTGGACATGAGACGAAGGCTGAAGAGGAGACCCTATTGATTTTATTCTGAGCCACATTGAAGACGCGGAGGTCGGTAATTGGGTCACAGACGCCCTTGGGGATTTCTTCGAGTTGGTTGTCAACTAGGCGAAGTCCGTAGAGTTGACTCATGCCAAGGAAGGAGTCGTTGGACAGTGACGAGATCCTATTTTCACCAAGGTCCAGAGTCTTCAGATACTGGAGGCCGCGGAGTGCTTCTGGGACTGAGGTCAATTGATTCCCAACGAGACCCAGGTCACTCAGGCTCGTGCAGTTTCTCATCGACCCGGCCTCAATGGAGCTCAATTGGTTGTAGTCCAAGATCAATTTGTGAAGGACGTAGAGGCCATTGAACATCTTTGGACTGATGGAGACGAGCTTGTTCCGCCCAAGATTGAGCGAGTGTAAATTACTCATTGGCATGAACGTGGAGTCGGCAATGGAGGCGATGGAGTTGGAGCCAAGATCAAGGACCTGAAGGGTGTAGAGGTCGCTGAAGGTCGACGGGGTCAAATGTGTGAGTTGATTATGGGATAAATTGAGGATGACGAGGCGGACAAGACCGCGGAATGCCTCTACGGTCATCCACTGACTCGTCAAGGCGTTCCTACTCAAATCAAGGACAACCAAGTATTCCAAACCTGAGAGTAGTCCGGGTGAAAGGGCAGCGACTGAATTATTTCGCAAGTCCAAACTTCGTAATTGCTTTGAGTACTGGAATAGTGAGGATGGAAGGGCGACGATGCGATTGGATGAAATGTTCAGGGACTTGAGTGCCCCCAGGCCGTAAAGCGCTTCGTCATCCAATTCTTCCAGCCAATTGTGCTCAAGCCGGAGATCTTCTAGTCGTTTCATCCGCTCGAGCCTTCGGGATCCCAAGCGTCGGAGTGTATTGTGTGACAAATCCAAGGATTTCAGCTCTGATAGGCAGGATGACACGGAAGAGCCGCTGGAAGAGAATTCACGGCTCTCTGAACCTCCGCTGCCACGGAGGATCCCACCACCTTTGATTTGTGGGATGACGGGTGAGGGAAAGCCAAGGTCATCAATGTCACTGAGAAGATTGTACGTTAAATTGAGGGTCTGCAAGTACTCCAGTTGGCACAGTAGTTTCTCTGGTAGTGACCACATGTGGTTGAACCCTAGGTCAAGACTCTGGAGGGATGGCACATTCTCAAAAGCTCCGGCGGACAACTCCAGCGACCGAGCGGCCCAATCAGAGTTCCCTGTATTGATTCTAAGACGCTTCAGATGCTGAAGCCCAACAAATCCCTCACTTGGCAAATACTTGATTTTGCACTTCTCAATTGTCAATTCGTACAGTTCGGTGAAGCCACTGAGCTGATCTTGGCTAAGGAGGGATTCAAAGAAGAGGACGTCGTTACACACGAGCTTGAGAACGGTGGTCTTCTCCATAGGGAAAGGAAGGTGGGCCGTGAGATTCTCAAAGTCCAAATCCGGCTGGAGAGTTCTTATGTGACAGAGGACATGATCCTCTTCCTCTGCTTCCGACTTGACATTGACCTTGGCACGGACGCTACTGTCCATGCTCGAGTATCCCTCAAGCCTTTCGCTCCCGCTGTCGCTATTGAGTTGTTGATGATGGGCATGACTTGACTTCCGCTGGCCAGCATAAGTCCCAGGGAGTGAGCTCGGTTCGATCAAGTTACACGCTTCAATGTCACTGTTTCCCATTACCCAGTGCCCACCGCCGTCCCACCATAATGTCACCAGAACGAGAAGGAGTCGCCGATGGTCAAGGAAATTTCCGCCGCGTCCCATTTTATGCTCCTCAATTTGGTGGAAGAGTAATGGACAGATTCATCTGAGTGGCTGACTTTTCCGATCAAATTCCATAAAGATATTCCGGGGAAAGAGCTTTTCTCCAGTGGGTGATGCCAAAGTGTCACATTTCCAGTTCCCAGATGAGGATCAGAAAAGTCTTATTAGGTGAAATGTGTGACGGTGAAAGAAAAAGTTCAGACGAGCACTTTCCCCTTGTCGGCTAAAGTCCAAGTCCAATTTTCTCCAGCAATGGAGGAGTCGGAGGAAGTGAAAGTGAAACCCGGGACGCCACCGAGCATATTCCAAATTGAGAATATTAGGCCAGCAGACGCGTCCCCCAAATGGATTTCAAAGCCTAGATGTGCCAAAAAGGAATATGATGAGATTGGAATAAAGAAATAATATCACGTTCCATTTAAAAAAGAGACTCTCACTTACACTCAGAGTAACCGAAGAGCTCCTGTTTGAAAAGATTTTAAAGATTTTTTGAAAATGGAGAAAAATTCTCTCGACAGTCGCTTCTTCCCTGGTTCAATTTTATTTATCAATCCATTTATCCAGTACTATCAACTTTCACACTCACTTTCACTTTTGGCCAGAAAAGAACCCAAATCAACACTCCAGTTTCCACAAATTGGAACTCGGGAACTGCCAAGTTAGAAAATAAAATCTCAAAGTGAAAGTAAAATTTTTACTTTCTCTCTTCCGTCAAATGACTTAAATCGACGCCACCTGAAAATTAGGATTTTTCAGATTGCGTGAAAGCTATAACTCCCCTAGTTTATTCCTCGCTTTAAAGGTTCTTGTTAGTAACGTAACCTTCTTCTTTTGCAAAATTCCTCAGATTTTTGTCCTTTTTTCCACTTTGACTGTTGTTCTAAAGACTCGTGGATTTTGTGTTACGTTGTTGTACAACAAAGTCTTGTTTTCAGGCAGTGTGACCCCTCTGCGATGACTTGATTCGAGCAACTGTCGACCAGAGCTGCTCCGCACCCTCCTAAAATCTTGAAGCCGTGGATGAAAAAGTCCTACAAGGAGGAATCCATCGAAACTCTGCGCACAAACGAAACCCCCGAATGAAAGACAAGGGAAATAACCTCCTCTAGCCATTTGGATTACATTCATGAACTTAAAATTACAATCAACTTGAGATCATTACGTGTTAAACTGAAAAAAATTAACAAAATTTACAATTTTAAATGCAAAAAAAAACTGCATTCCATCGTGGAGGCAAATCCTGTCATTTGTTATGCATTTTTTTGAAGACGTGATTTTGAAATTTGAAATTTTGAAGCGTAGATAGTATAGTGCCTTGTGCTTGTGGTGTGGAATCTGGAATATGACTAAAGTGAATTTCCCCAATTTTTCTAAAAATGAATCCTGATTGCTAAGTTAGAGAGCCTATCGATTTCCGATTACGTTGTTAATTATGCAGCATAATTTCTAACTTTCTCGCATTCTCTAGAGTCAATATTACACACTGAGAATTAAGGCAAGGATCCTGAAGTTTAGCGGCGGTTGAGCCTAATAGATTCCTCACCAGAACTTTTCAAAAATTTACGACCCACTCTCAGGGGTTTTACAAGGAGAGGGTTGTACGTTTTCCGGCAGCGGCGACAGACGGTCGTCTCACGACAACGTTGCTAATATACCCAACTTAGAGTTTTGAACTTAAGCCTGTTTTAAAAGCATCTACACATCATTCCGCCTTCCCACTATTCTGTGGACAGCCGGAGGTTTTAGCGTGTGGTCACAAATTGCCAAGAACCAAACCATGACGATGATGCAAATTTCCATTAACCTATCGTATATCCTCAGTCTACTCCAAACACTATCCATCCATTGGATTCTTCAGCTTGTAAGCTTGCACTTTAGGAACAGTTTTCTTTTGAAAAAGTTTCACTCTCAGCATCCTGATCAATTACGCTAATGGAACTAAAGTCGAAGCCCAATCGGATTTTATTGAGAACAAAACTCAAGTCATTCCCGATGCATAAAAAGTTATTTGTTCCCAGCCGTCTGCTCAGAAATTTCAAAAGGGAGAAACTCTGTACTTTCTCCCTAGTAGTCCATTCATGAATTTTTCTTGTGGCTGAATTTTGGAGATTGGTTCTTTCTTGGTGTAGGGAAAAGGAAATAAGGCACAGAGAAAGAAAGGGAAAGGAAAAGAAAGGTGAACTGGAGCCAAAATGGAAAGGAAAAGTGTATACTTTGGAAGAAGAGCAAAAGAGAAATGGTAAAGTTCTTTTCTTTGCTGATTTCTCTTTGCAATAAAAAGTCAATTCGCGAATTTCTCGTGTCGTAGAAGGAAGAGGATGTTGAATGGGTAGTTCTATTACTTTACGTCTTTCTCCTTCGATAGGTTCCTATTGGGTGACTGATTTTTTCTCCTTGTGGGATCCGATTGTACGTAGTTTCATGTGTGTCTATGAGCATATGGAATTTAGTGAAAGGCCGCTTACATCCGTATGCCAGTTTACTATTCATATCCCTCTGGAAAAAGCCGCTTCTGTCGTCTTTCTGGCCGTGACAACTTTCTCCTCGACGAGAATTAAAAGGAAAGAGCCAACTTTTCTTTAAGGGGAAGGACAAGTAAATCTAAATTACGACGACAATCAGAACCCACTGAATTAAATCTTCCTCTAGCACACAGCTGCCATCATTAAGACCACAAATTGTCTCGTATTATGCCAGTTTTTGAAGAATTTCCGGTTAACTTTTGGTTTCTTTTTAAGATGACAAAATAACAAGTCCTTGTGACCTAAATCTATTGCGTCACAAGCTAAGGCAATTTGGTACTCTCATTATGTTTAAACTCGTGGTTTACAAGCGAAAGAAAAGGCACCGCTCCCTTCTTCTTCTTCTCATGGGAACTTGAAAAGACGTTTTCAAGCAAATTAGGTTTTGCAGATTTTATGCACAGAGGAACGGAGAGGATGAATTTGGTAGTTGGGTAGTGTATTATGAGCGTACAGAATTAGAAAGTTATAAAACCCTGTAAGTGACAGGGGACTGACAGGAGCAGGGACTTTTCACCGAGCGAAAGCAACTCCAAACTACCAGTAGTGGAGTGAAAGGTTCATAAGATGAAAAAATTCCTAGCACTTCTTTTCTTCCAATTTGAAAAGCTTTTCGTGTTGTTATGCCTTTTGGCAAGGAAGCAGTGGCTTTTCCACTTTTCCCCTTATATAACCCGAACGTCTTTGGAATTTGGCATGTAATTTACAATGGTTTAGCCAAGGCTACAGACACTACGAAGAGTGTACAACTTTTATTCAAGAAATTCTTCAAACACGTACTTTCACTCAATGGACTTTTAACAACCAACTTTTGACAGAGTAGGAAAAGTGGTGAAAGTGCGATTTCTGATTTTGGCTGAAAGTGGACATAGTAGGCTCGAAATTTTTGCTGTGTGTGACCATTTGAGGAAACTTTGACTTGCAAAAGTGTGAACTCTGCTTACTATAAAAAAACTATCAACGGGAAATAAAGGGCACTCTTGACTTTCTCATTTGGTGAAAGTTGGCTCATCGCTCCCAGGTCTTTCACTTGTCGTCGTCAAAGACAAGAGGAATGAATCTGTGCGTAGAAAAAGTCAAGGAAGACTTTAGTATTTTACATTTCCCAAGTGTAAGATCCGAGTAGGTCGCCTTTCCCTTAAAGCATTTTGACATTCTGTAGTTGTTGCGTTCGAGAAAGCGTTCTGCTTTGGAGTGAAAACCGTCTGGGGAATTCATTCAGCCTTTCTCCTCCTTGTTTCAAAGCGGAAGGGAAGAAGGGAAAAATTCAAAGTTTATGGAAACTTGGGAATTCAAAAATGTCAAAATCGTCGTTCTCCCTTCGCTTCTATTCATCGCGAGTCGTTCCTCAACGTGACTTCAATTTGGTTTCAAGGAGGTCACATGCCTAAAGTGTCTTTGCTGTTTCGTCTCTTCTTTCTTTGTGTGAGCGGAATTATAACTTTCCTTTGATCCTCCTTGTGCTCCAAATTCCTACAGAGTCTTGGAAAGAAACTTACGTAAAAAGAATTTATTTAAAGGAAATCGTTTCAAGGAAACGCAAGCTGAGAAAACCCGTCGGATTTTAAAAATGGGCCTACGTGTGGAGACAGTTTAAGAAAATAGAAACCACTTTCACTTTCTTTGGCTGTCCTCTGGAATCCCGCTTTCACTCCTTCCTTAGCTAACATGGAAATGGCGGAATTCTAACTTTATGACTCACCAGAGTGAATCATTCGCCTCTGATTAACTTTCTCTGTCCGAGTGAAAGTAACACTGTCACTGCCTTATAGTGTAAAGGTGTAACTTGGGAAATTACGCTTAATCCACAGTCAGTCCCTGTCCCCTTCCTTTCTGGCCCTTGTTCTTTTAAAAGGAAAAGAGGTTCTCAATCTTATCAGAAGATCTTAACTGAAGGAGCTACTAATGCACATCCATTGTTTTTCCAATGGATTTCCCCCCTTAAAAAGTTCTCTGGGCCTAAAGAAACCTTCGTCCTTTTGTTCTTGAAGGAGGGAGAGCCAAATCTTATTGTTTTCTTGGACTTTCTTTTTCTCTGAAGTGGACGATGAGAACGACAAATGGAGATGGAAAGTTACTCAACATAAGACGTTACAAAGGAAATAAATTTCACGCTTTACTGGGCCAAAACTCTTTGATGAGACGATGAGGGACAAGACACTTTTAGTCCTAACCAAAACAAAAGGAAAGTTGACAAATTCAGAGTACTGCCAGCACATCCTCAAATTCAATTCAATCAATGGCCAGTTTAAGTTGTTAATTCAGAATAAGTCTTGTCAACGAAGAGAACGAAACTGCAAAATTAATATTTACGAGTAAATATTTCATCCAAGTTGTGACTGGCGTTGAAACACTACAAAAAGCTACCACCCTACCTAGGGACTTACAATTCTTCCTTCCTTCTTTGATTCGAAAGTAAGCATAGGTTGAAAGTACTTGTAGCCCTGTTTTGTTCCTTTCATGAGAAATGTATCTCTGCTCAATTTGTAAATTGTCTATTGAATTGGGTTTTCCTCGATTCCATTATATTTCTTTTAAACAAGTGCTTTGAGGATGCACTAGGCTGTTATTAAGTTTAGAAGAGACAGATGAAATTGTCTGAAACCTCTGCAGGAGGATAAGGGAAAGTAGGAGGGTGAAAGTGATTCAGCAGAGAAAGTATTCGAGTGGGAAAAATAGGAGACGATGGGAGGCCTGACATTAACATATGAGACTCCATTAGAACCAAACTTTCTTTCAGGATGAATACCGAAGACAAGCTCGGGTACAGGAATAGAGAAAAACAGACGGGACAGGGAGCACTTAATTCAATTACATTCACTCCATAATAACACCGAAACCAAGTCCCCTTTGATTAGCCTTCTGTGCCATGAAAACCAAAACATTCGTCGAAGAAGACGCAAATAAGTACAAAACTAGTAGTAACTACGGCTTGATTACCTTGGTACTCCTTGGTATATGAAATTGTGTTGGCACTGTTGAAAAATTATTGAGGAGGAAATGTTATTTGGAAGCGTTGGTAATAATTTAATTTCCAGCATGGATCCAGTAGTAGTGGCGTGGTGTCTATTAATTCAATGATATTTGCGGCCTGACCTACTTTCTAAACCTTCCTAGCTTTGAGCTCTCAACGGGAGTATAAAGTTCAAGCATGGAGCGTTCCAGTTCAATTTGGAGCTGATTTCATTTACTATTATTATTGTGACTCTTCCTCCTCCTCCTCCTGCTAGACGGGGATAAAGGCCGTGGGGAAGGAAAAGAGAAAGTCCGCTTTCACCGGTCTCCGTCGGCCTACTTGATTCTGCCAAGACTATCAAGTTACAGCCAAAGTCTGAGAAGTGCTAACCAACACCCGACGGCCAGAAGTGGACGCGTCGACATCCATACAAAGCGGCTTCAAGTGAAACTGGATCCTTGATAAGGGTTCCTTGTAGTTTCCTCATGAAACAACCCGATTAGAACCACCACCACCACACTTAAGAAACTCGAGTCCAATGCTTTCTTTTTTCTTCTTCGAAATTGCCATTAAAGGATGAGATATCAACGGAGGGACGAGGCAAAAGGAAATTACTCGACCCATGAGCATCATCATTCCATCTCTTCCCAAAAGTCAACTTGGAGGTTTTAGTTTCACTTGCTCTCTGCGACTCATAAAACGAGGCAATATTACTCCGTCGGCTGGTTCCTTTCTCCTGCAAGGACTTTCTCTCCTTGGAGTCTTTCGAAGCCCAAAAGACATTTAATGGATTCTGGATTTCCTTGTAGTGTGTTGCATCATTCCAGGTTTCTTGTACATGATGCTATTCGTTAATGATTCACTTAAGAGACACATTAGGACAGTCACCAAGGACATTTCGATCTTCCACTATACCCTCCTGCTCTTACAATAAAAGTCACTAACCATAGTACTATACTACCACGAGAATCCAATTTAAATCTTAACCATCCTCACGCGCCCTGAATCCCAATGGCAGTAAAAACCACTTTTAAAAAAGAAATTAAACTTTCACTTTACCAGCAATTTCAAGAAGAAAAAAGCCTACCCGAGCTGCCCACGCAGCCCTGTAATGAGCTCCACCCTCACTTGGGGACAACATAAGCTTGGATTTATTTCAAAATTCTAAACATAATTTCTAGCTGTTTTCTAGCTAGCAAGGGATGAAGGGATTGATTAACATTCTGCTGGAAACTGAAGATATGAGATTGAAATCTCGTTGGCTTTAGATGAAAGGTTTGGGGGGTTGTCACCGTGGGTTCTTTCCATATGCTTTTCCACGGTCCAACACCAGGGACGGAGGAATGAAGTAAATGAGATGAGAAAGATTCGGATCATCTTTCCTTTTTCTATTTATAACTTCCGCAGGAGGAAGCGGATCCTTTCCTTTCGGGATGAAGATGACGAACTTTGTCCGCTCGCTCTCGAGTCGACACTAATGAATTGGAATTAAGCCTTAGAAAATTTCCCTCAAGGCGAGATTACCTTTTCTCTTTTCACTCACAAAACTTTCGCCCACTTCATCACTCCGTCGTCACTTCCTTCCCTTCAGCCAATTCCACTGTTCTAGCAGCCAACGGTTATGAAAACATTTTAGCTAAATTACAGTTACGAAAATTTAATCGACGTTGAGTCCTAGACTCATTGAAAAGTGTGTATACAAAGTTAATTTGAGAAACGTATTTTACGGCTCTTAAGAGTGTTGTAAACACTGGTTATATTACATGTGTGATTTGGCATGTGAATCTGGAATTAGCTCCACCCTAGGAAGCTTGATGGTTGAGTCAAAGTCTACGAAATGCTCTTGTGGAAATATTTCCAATGAACTTTGTCTCGGTCTCCGTGAGGGTGGGCCAACGAATGATAAAAGTACAGGGAGGAAGATGAGACCATGAGCAGCACCAAAGAGGACGATGGCCAAGTACATCCGGAAGTAGAAGATTCGGAAGATTTGGGACTTTGCTAATCCTAGGCAAAGGATTCCACCGAGCTTTGTCAGGGTGATCCCAGTGAATACGGAAATTCCAATGTGGACTAAACTGTCTTCGGCACGGTCGAGGCGACTGTCCTTTTTGGAAACGGTGAACTCGTGGGTGAGATGAGTACAGAATTCGACCCCGATTCCAACTGCCTGAAAGAAAAGGAAATGTATCACTTGGATTATATCAATAGCAGGAAGATTTCATAAAGATTTATGAGCTTCAGGAACTCGAGATCCTTACCATGACAAGATTTACTAGGGAAATCGCATTGAGCGGAATATCCCACCAGTACATTAACCCACCAATGTCAACAATAATCATTGCCACTGTGAGGAGGATGATGAGGGCGGCGAAGATGTTGAACCCAGTGAGCAAAAAGGTTACGATGAAAATGGCAGCGAAACTGACCCCGACGGATTGCAAAGTGTCTCGCCACATGGTCAAGTACTGCTCGTAGAAGACGTAGAAAATCGAATAAGGATAGACTTCGTGGTTGGTGGAATTTGTGCCTGAAATCATGCAAAAATTAGTCATTAGTAAAAAGTTTGAAGATCGTGGGTCATTGGATGTAGCTTATTACCTTCGTTTAGTGTAAGGGTCAAGTTGGCCGCGAGAGACCGAGCCTCCTCCATGGCTTCAATGAAGTCTTTCGAAGTCCTCAAAATGGTGTGATAAGTCATAAAGTAAGTGGCAGTGGGAACTGAGCCGTTAGAAGAAGGGCGATAGCGCACGCCGTCAGAATAAGCAGCGTGACCTCCCTTTGCACAGCCTTCGTGTGGGTTGTCCTGAAGGAAGAATGGTAAAAACTTTTCGAAATCGCCGGGATCCAAAAAGACTCCCTTTTGATCTGGATCTAACGCACAAGCTTCGCAGCCGGTTCTGTGTGGTGAGTTATAGTAATTAGTCAAGGTGTAAATTGATTTCGTAAGACTTTTCCACTTACGTATTGTACAGGTTGCTGTTGCTGGGGCAGTATTCAGGCTCCTCGCGGGTTCCCCTATAATAGCAACAGTTTGGGATTGAAGACCAGTCTCGGTAGTCGTCCAACCAAGACGCAGCCGGTTTGGCAATATACGTTGCATTTGAAGCTCGACTTGCTGCGTGGATCTGAGAAACAACACTGTATGGGTTCTGACCAGCTCGGACTAGATCTTGAACTTCGGGATCCAAATGATACTCGAAGCCTGTGTCCTTGATGACAAAGTAAACCGGAGGTCCAACGGATAGGTAGCTGAGCATGGCTTCGAAATAATTGAGAACGTAGGAATCTTCGGGCATTGAAATTTGCTGGTCCAGACCCACTTCAATCTTCGGAATCATAATGACGGAAGCACCAAGCCAAACGATGAAGCTGATCAAAACGAATATGCGAACGGGAAGGGCCAGGATGAACGGGGCATAAATGTTCTTGAAAACGTTGAAGAGGAAACCTTCCTTGTGCACTGGCTTCTCTGCCTTCTTTTGCGGTATGCTGGAAGAATATGCAGAATAATAAGAACTATTCGTCCTTCATGGCGTGACAAACGTGTTTTGTTCTAGTTTCCTTACCAGCAAAGGATATCCCACCGGCCAGATTCTTGTCGCTGTGTGTCCAACGACAGGAATGCAATGAATACAGTAAACTGAAGGACAAAGTTGAAGAGGAGGGCGACTCCAGCGTAGAAGGCGAACGCTTGCACCGCCGGCATTCCAGAAAGTCCACCTGTCACGAGCAGAATCAATATGGTTTAAAATGTATGAGAATGAAATGGAACGATTTGGTTGCAACGAGCTAATCGTTAGACAGCTTACCAAGGAAGAATGATGCCGAGTCTGTAAAGGAATTGAGCATCATAGATGGAGCCACGTGTCCAACAACACGACCAATGTGTTCCGCTCTTGTTTCATGAGGTTTCCGCTCTGTTCGCTGCAACGTTTGGACCATGATGAAAATATTGTCGACCCCAACAGCTAGTACGAGGAAGGGAATGACTTCAACGATGATAAGCGTCGCCTTCACTCCAAAGTATCCAAATATGCCGATAGACGATGACACCGAACCAAGCACGATCAAAACCCCAACCATACCTAGCGAGACTTTGCTGTCGATCTGCAGAATTTAGAATATAAACATCAAATATCTCGTTCTTCAAGGTATGTAATTTACGACATAAGTCATACCATGACACGCCTCCAGCTTTGTTGTTCCCCTAGGGCTAGCGCAATGTATACGAACATGAGAATGTAGGACAAGGCCACGGTGACGATATCGCTTTGACTCTGCCTATCCAATTCGTCTTCGATACTTCGTTCGCTGCTAAATGCGATCTCCATTTTGGACGACATCTTTGTATCCTTCTTTACATACTCTTTCATGTATTCGATGTAAGCTGTCTCCCAAGCCTTGGCTTTGCGTTGCTTCTCCTTATCTGCATGGTTGTTGACGATAAACGTAATGACGGCTGTATTGGCATCTTTGTAAGGTGGATCATCGGGGAGGTAGGCTATACACAAAAGAAAATGTTGGTTTGGTATAAAAACTATTAGGAAAACTCCATTTTGAAAATGTGGACACTTACTTGAATTCAAGAAACCTCCGAGAACAATTCGTGGATCAAGTGGTCCACCGAAATCACCCATACAGCTCATACGAAGTTGCGATGTATCCTTGGGGGCAGCACTGTTGACCGAGCAATACTTAAAGTGGTCCAAGTAATTGTCTTCACCATCCCCTCCAAATCGAGGAGCAGTCAGGAGAACGTTTGTCATGTTGTTCTGCCACCAGTTTAGGTAGCTGAAGACAGCACAGTTCTTATTATCAGGATCGAGAGGCTTGAAGCAAATGTCTGAAAGAAAGACGTCCTCCTCCGTTTCAGGGTCTTTGCCTTTGATTTCTTGTACGATGTAGGTCTGGAGGCTAAGGATTTCTTCCATAAAATCCAGGTCAAAGATGGGTCCAAATACTTCGTTCCCAAGTGTTGTCTCATGGTAGATTGGATCGAGTCCGACAGCAGTGATGATCAATTGCTCAGTCCGGTAGAATGGAACAAAGGTGTTGTCAAAATAGTCTTTTTCAACGCGAGAGCGAGAGTTGGCGGAAGCCCATAATTCAACCGGATCCGTTGTGATTTCAAGTTTGATGAATCCAGTGGTGCACGCGGCCACCAGAATCAATCCAGGGATGATCACAAAAGCTGGTCTTCTGGCGCAAACTATTAATATAAAGCAAATGATCAGAAAAATTCTCATACTGAAACGCTTATCCCTGCTGCTTACACGTTGCCCAAGCCGTGAAGAATGATACAATCCCGTCTTCAAATCGTTGGCCAGCTTGTTGAGTAGCATCGTGTACCTTCTTCAGATACTTCCTAAAAGCGGCCGCCAGCACGAGCAGGATCAGAAGGCCAACAACTGCGACCACCGTGTGGGTCAGTTCGGTCATTCCAAACGAAATTTCAAGACTCCATTCAGGCCTCTCTTTGAATGGCGGAGCTGCTGGACAGCTGTCTTGGCAATCGACGCAGCTGCAGGCGGTATCAGCACCCTGTGAAAAGCTTGTGATGAGTCAAAATCCAATAATCAAAAGCCACTGAAGGTACTTACGGGAGCAATGGCTGCACATGAGGTTGTGACATTGTTATAACCCACAATCCCTTCGTCGTTGATTTCAACTGCCTCGTCCACGACATCCATGTATTGGTAATAGATTGTAAACGGAGTATAGTCGTTTCCTTCTGCGTCTCCCATGTAGTTATACCATCGCTGTGGATTGCAATGGTAAGCACCCCAAGGCCCGCAGACAACGGTCATGGCCACTTCGTTCAAGGCGCTGAAAACAACGTCCTTGCAACTGTCGTAAACTCCTTGGACGTAGTCCATGCCAATAAAGTAGTTGACGCTCTTAGCACTGATTCTTGCATTCCCTTCTTCGTCTTGGTCCTCGAGTGTTTCGTTGACACTGATGAAACGGTACTGGTACGGAGAGCAAGGGAAGTCGCAGTACGCTTGGCGGAAGTTGTGGACACAAGAGGGACATCGCTTAAGAAAAGCCGAAGACATTTCGAGATTTGTTTTGAGGTCTTGAATTTGTTCTGTCGTGCAGCATAAATTGTTTCCATGTTTCGCTGCCAATTCGGGGCAAACCTGTTGGAGGAGAGCGAAGCCTTCCGGCTCAATGGCTGCCGGTTTCTCATCAACGACACAAAGGTAGTTAGCGTCAAACTTGTCATCATTAGCTGCGCACTTGCCACGTAGTACACACCTCCCATTAAAAGGCTCTTCTACCTCACCTTCATCTTGAGCCTGGACCTAATGTAATTTTCACAGAGTTGGTTCACCTACAACGCATGTCAAGTGCTTTTGGTGGATTACTTACCAGAATTCCTGATGCCAAAACAAGAAGGATAGTGGAGGCAAGGGCCATTTTGCTGTCGCTTCTTCGTAAGTTCCGCATGCTGAGCAATTTGTAGCTCAAGTTCTACTTTTACCCTAAAGCACTGGCAAACTACGAGCGATTAGACCCGCAGTGTTCCTCCTGAAAGTGGATATGATGGACTAGAGATTTGAGTTTTATTAACCTTGGACTAATATTGTGTCCAGCTAATGGACTTCTGAACAATGCAGGGAGACAGGTGTATAAAACAGCACGTATCTACCAGGTGCCATTCCCAACTGTCACCTGATTAGATTAACTTCCCAAATGGGAAGACACTCGAGTGAGTTCCATGTCCAATTTCTAGCAATGTGATCAATAAAACATGGTCGTTCATCTCCAATGGAAACTGAATCCTATGGAATTTATCATACAGTATCTATCAATAGGTTATCTTAGCCTGATTCAATTGGAAGCTAACTTGGTTAAGAGCAAGGCACATTCCAATCTCGATGGTATAAGCACCACACTTGCGCTCATTCACTGGAATTCTCAAAGTAGATTGTTTTGCAACAAATTCCTGGTAGATGGAGGGGGCTCTTGACCTTGCTTTAGGTTGAAAGCTGATTCTCGGTAAAACCTGATTTGATATTTATAAAGCAGGTGTTAAAGATATGGCTAATTGAGTTCTGCGGTGACACGTCATAATGAACGTAATTGACGTTGGTAAATCCAAGAGTGATACTTAATTCAATGACCTTACCTCTTCACTTTAACTATCACCGCTACCAATCATAACAATGTCAAGTGGATCCGCACATTCAATAGGAATCCACCTGCATAAAGTGATAGTGAATCCACCTGTGCCTCTGAAGATAACCCAGACACAACGTGGCTAACTATCTGTGTTTAGATATAGATGATAATTGCGATTTTTATACAATTTACCTCTGCAGTCATTGCATTAAATCAATTTCCAAAAACCGTTGTACGGAGAATGTAGCCAAATAGCGCGTGTCGGAAAATGAAGTATGAAAACAAGATGATGTCGCAAGGTATTCAAGATGAGAAACACGTTTGATTTGGCTAAAAAATTACTAGTTTAGCCTCCCAGAGGCCATATGTAATTTAACTATGCCGTAGAAACACCGTTCAATGATGGATTTGCTTTAGCTGAGAAAACCCCAGGTGATTTTGACCTTTTAACCCGGAAGGTGGTCACGATTAGCTTCAGTTCCAACATATCTCATTGGAATAGACCGACAGAATAAAACTCTTCAAATAAGTTACACGTAAATAACAAATTCGTGAAGGACCATAAGCTCATTTTGCAGGTTCTGATTAATTTAATGAGTAAACGTGTGAATAAGTTTCGAATCAAGTAAATTAGATTGTGAATTGATCGTTGATTGTTAATTGAACCCTATTTTTCAGCTAATTTTGCCTGTCGCCTGTAGAATCTATTTATATCCGGGCAACTGGCAGGACAATCGCGGCAACTGCACCTGTTGCAAGCTCCCTACGAAGACAACGTTAAAGTGAATTCAAAGATTGGCAAATTCTTGATTTGGTACTTACTGGAGCGACATTTGAGCAGGGAGTGGTGACATTGTTATAACCCACAATTCCTTGGTCGTTGATTTCAACTGCCTCGTCCACGACGTCCATGAATTGATAATTGATTGTAAACGGAGTATAGTCGTTTCCTTCTGCGTCTCCCATGTACTCGTACCATCGTTTCGGAGTGCATTGCTCTACACCCCATGGGCCGCATAGAACTGACATGACCAATTCGCCCAATGCTTCGATAACAATGTTCTTGCAACTGTTGTAAACCCCTTGAATGTAGTCCATGCCAATGAAGAAGTTGACGCTCTTAGCGCTGAGTCTTACATTCCCTTCCTCGTCTTTGTCCTCAAGTGTTTCGTTGACGCTGATGAAGCGGTACTGATACGGAGAGCAAGGGAAGTCGCAGTAAGCTTGGCGGAAGTTGTAGACACAAGACGGACATGACTCAAGGAAAGCAGAGGTCATGTCGAGATTGGTAGCGAGGTCTTCAATTTGTTCTGTCGTGCAGCATAAATTGTTTCCATGTTTCGCTGCCAATTCGGGGCAAACCTGCTGGAGAAGAGCGAAGCCTTCCGAATCTACAGGTTCAGGTTTCTGGTCAACGACACAAAGGTAATTGGCTTCAAACTTGTTCTCATTAGGTGCGCACTTGCCACGCAGGACACATTTCCCAGTAAAGTCCTCCTCCCCTTGAACCTTAATATCAAAATATAGAATTTATGGACATATTCGACATTACGATCGAATCAACTTACTAAAATTGCTAATCCCAGGATCAGGCATAGTACGGAAACTAGCTTCATTTTGTTTGCGCTGAATCAGGAATGCTTCCTTAGGGCAGATGGAGTCTGGGGGTTCCAATTGGATACTTTGGATTAGCTTATTTGGAACTTGGAACAATTTTGGCTTTTATATTTGTCTAGAACTTGATAAAAGTGTCCGGTAGCGGGGCTTCAGGAGCGATTATTTAATAAAACGCAATTCTAAGTTAAATTCTGCCTGCCGATTGCATGAAGGATAAGATAGCTTTCGCCTTCACGTGGACCAATTGACATCTACTTCACCTCAGCTAACTCATGAAGGATCTTCATCCGTTAGCCAATCGCTGTCGACATTTGATTGATTTCTGCAGGTGTCTAGATTGCTTCACCAGCAATTATTTTAACATCCGCCATTCTCCAATGCTCATCACAAGCGTGTCGTGTTCAACTGCCTATTTCATCTCCACAATCATAAACCATTAAAGCCAATTTAACCAATCAGAACAATGTCAAGTAGCTTCACATTCAATGAAATCCACCTGCAAAAAAGAGATTAAATCTAATCTGAACCTCCTCAAACAGTCTATGCCCAGTGTACCCAGACAAGTCACCGGGTGACTTGGCTAAGTCACCGACTGGGGTACCTAGGCAAGTCACCGGTGACTTAAACAAGTACCCCTGTGACGTCAGATTTTGAGTGTGACTTAGCTAGGTACC
>VNWY01001248.1:0-18330 GCA_009869845.1 Pseudachorutes palmiensis | reverse complement strand
TGCGTAGGTGGTACCACCACCGGTGGTTAGCTGATAGCCGCTACAATAGACAGATGAACTGGGAAAAGTGGCAGCTGCTTGTCAAACTTTGTTCACTGCCTTTGCCTCCTGCCCCACAGTTGTCAGTTCTCACCTGTCTGACACATTCATTTATTCCCGTTTCAAAAACAACTTGATGTGCCCGCTTGTCAGGAAGCTAAGCTCACTGGAAATAACTTCCAGACATGATGATGAACTTTGGCATTTACATTTTAATAGAGTCTAAATGTCTCATTGTTTACCACTTAATGTCGATTACTTTTCATTTCAACTTGCGTCGTTTGGATACACGGCGACGAATAATATTGAAGCAAATCGATTGATGATTTCCGCAGTGTGTGTGAATTCCTATTCGCTGATTGAATATGAAAGGGTGCTATTTAAAGCTCTTTATCGCTTCCTTGAACCCCTATTACGTAAGCATTTCTATTGTCACGGAACGGATGTGTTTTCTTAATGCTTTTATGGATCCATGACACGAGAACTGATGATATGGGTGTGGGGTGATGATCTCACTTGAGTGCCTTGATTCACCTGCTTGCTTAATCACATTTGTCACATCATAATCATAATGCTCATTGTTGTTTTGTTTCTCATTCTATTGTATACGCCCCATAGTGAGCTTAACCGGTGGGTCGCAGACGTGTCTCAAGAGGGATTCTCATCATTCAACGACTTCCGTCCAGGATCTGAAGCACTGTAGCCAAATTAAGGTCAACGGACCGTGAAGAGCTCAACATTACAGTTCCTTAACTTCAACAATATCGACCCGGTGAAGCGAGCTGAGTGCAAAACCTCAAAATGTCTCCGAAAGCGCTGACTCCAGCGCTCCACAAAGTTATCATGGTGGGAAGCGGAGGTGTCGGGAAAAGCGCCCTTACGCTTCAGTTCATGTATGACGAATTTGTAGAGGACTACGAACCAACAAAGGCAGATTCCTACAGAAAGAAGGTTTGAGTTTATATCCATGGAGGAAGTGCGAGTCATTTGATATTTACTGAGCTGATTTTGTTTCCAGGTTGTACTTGATGGAGAGGAAGTTCAAATTGACATTCTCGACACTGCGGGACAGGAAGACTATGCTGCCATAAGAGACAATTACTTCCGCTCTGGAGAAGGCTTCCTCTGTGTCTTCTCTATCACTGAACCGGATTCATTCCAGGCCACACAAGAATTTAGGCAAGTACACCCAATTCCCACACGAAAGCTGTAACTTTACTGCAGAAGGAACAACTTTTGTAAACTTTCGTTTTGCAGGGAGCAAATCCTCCGGGTGAAGCAGGATGAGTCAGTTCCCTTTCTGCTGGTCGGGAATAAATCCGATTTGAATGAGCGTCGTAAGATAAGCCGTGAAGAGGTTGAAGGGAAAGCAGCTTCTTGGGGTGTTCCTTACGTCGAAACATCAGCCAAGACGCGTTCCAACGTTGATCGAGTCTTCTTCGATCTGATGCGTGAAATCCGAGCACGGAAAACAGCGGAGGGGAGCAAAGACGGAAAGCCAGGGAAGAAGGACAAGGACAAGCGGAAGAAAAGGAAATGTTCAATTTTGTAATGGCTTCGGATTGCATAAGTCCACGGTGGGAAATTGTTCATTAACGTCATTAAGATAACTGTACGCCAAGTACCGCTTCCTTATTTTTTGTTGCCAATTACTTCCTATATTTACCAAAAATTATAGTTTACTTTGCATTTCTGTTTTAGACTAGGACAATATTAGGCAGAACCAAAACTAATCATTTTCTAAGCAAAAAGACGTTTGTTACCAAAAGGCTGCTGTAAATGCTCGCCAAAAAGCAAAGGTCAACGCCATCAGTCAGTCAAGGTGTGTGTAATGAGGCCAGGAATGAAATGTGTTGATTTTGCATTTTTTCGGAGGTCAAAGGCTCGTATCTGGTTTGGTCAATTGCACTATTAATTAACGTATCCATTTGTAATTTACTTGATTAAAAACAGTAGCTTTTTGTACATAAAATTTAACACAGAGGTTCCAAAAAGTGTGAGAATTTTTGCAAAGGGAGAAGAGCGGATCATGAGGTTTTTAAATCTCCGGTGATTGGCTGATGAAAAAACAGTTGAACTCACTCAGAAGTGGAACCTGCTGATCAGCAGACCATTTGACCTTTGTTCTTCCTTATCAGCTGAAATTGGGAAACAGGGGTCACGAGCATAACAAGCAAGGTCAAACTGAACCAGTACATCGCCGTCAAGAACAATTGGAAATGGCAACCAAGGTAAGGCTTAAAAGTGTCAGATCTGGTTTTCAGATTCTTATGTTTTAATTGTTAGTACTAATGAAGTATGTCTCTCAGATTTGGAGAGCAGCGTGTCAGATTAACCAGAGACAGACAGTGCTGTCACTGTTCGGTCGTCGGAAGGGGTTGTCATCGTCAGAATGGGGAATGTCAAGGTTATTCCACTTGGACTCACATTCGATAATCGGGACAGAGGTGGATAGCAAAAGTCCAGAATACCAGGTGAGCTGGTATTACTATTACACAGTACCTACAGACCAATAATGCACTGGACTTGATGGATTTTGTGGCCGTAGGAAAACTACAAGTCGATGACGAACGTGGTGAAAGATTTGAAGTCCGTGGTGTCGACTATTGTACTGGGCGGAGGTGAAAAGGCCATCCAGCGACACACTTCCAAAGGGAAGCTCCTGGCTCGAGATCGGATTGAACATCTGTTGGACAACGAATCGTCCTTTCTTGAGCTGAGCCAGTTGGCTGGGTACCAGCTCTATGGAAATGAAGAAGTTCCTGCTGGAGGCATCGTCGCTGGCATTGGGAGAGTTTCGGGGTTAGTAAATTGTAATTCCTGCCTGACTGAAGTATATAATAGGTTTTTGTTGCCCTGAACTTTTTACCTTTAGGCAAGAGTGCATGATCGTTGCTAATGACGCGACGGTCAAAGGGGGGACTTACTATCCAATCACTGTCAAGAAGCACCTGAGAGCTCAAGAAATTGCCTTAGAGAATCGACTCCCGTGCATCTACCTTGTTGACTCTGGTGGAGCTAATTTACCTCGACAAGCCAACGTCTTTCCAGATCGAGATCACTTTGGTCGAATCTTTTATAACCAAGCCACCATGTCTTCCCAAGGAATTCCACAGGTCTGACCATGAATCACATGGATTATATTGACCAAGGTTTACACAAATCCTTTTTTTCATATTCCAGATTGCCGTAGTATTAGGAAGCTGTACTGCTGGTGGCGCTTATGTCCCTGCCATGGCTGATGAGAGTGTCATCGTTAAAAATCAAGGGACAATCTTCCTTGCAGGTCCTCCACTTGTCAAGGCAGCAACTGGAGAAGATATCTCTGCGGAAGACCTCGGAGGAGCAGAGCTTCACTGCGGGTAAGCTAGACGTTTTAGAACATATAGAATACGCGCAGGAAAACACCAATTTACTGATTCTCATCTCCAGGAAATCTGGAGTGACGGATCATTTTGCTCTAAATGACAAGGATGCTCTACAAATAGCTCGGAAAATAGTTTCTAATTTAAATTATCAACCTGCACTGAAGGGCTTCCACCAAGTTAACACTGTGAAAGAGCCTATTTATGACCCTCAAGAACTCTACGGAATAGTGGGCACAAATCTGAAGAAGACGTTCGATGTTCGAGAAGTACGTAAAGCTAAAAGCCTTAATTTTAACACCACCCTCCAAAGACTGTGTTTCTAATCCACAGGTGATTGCGAGGATTGTTGATGGATCCGAGTTTGACGAATTCAAGCAGAAATATGGAGACACACTAGTCACTGGCTTTGCACGCCTCTATGGACATCCGGTTGGAATCATTGGGAACAACGGCGTCCTGTTTTCCGAATCAGCGCTCAAGGTTAATTCGTTTAAATCTCTCAAATTCATGATGCATTTTAAAACGTCGCTTTTCTCCAGGGAACTCATTTCATTGAACTGTGCTGTAAACGGAAAATCCCTTTGATATTTCTGCAAAACATAACAGGCTTTATGGTCGGGCGTGACGCAGAGACTGGTGGGATTGCCAAGAACGGAGCGAAAATGGTTACTGCCGTTTCCTGTGCAAAAGTGCCACGGCTGACTGTCATTATCGGTAAGCACCGATGAATAATTTCAATCAGGATAACATACAATAATGTAGTCGATATTGTTTAACATTTTTGCACTTTTAAGTTACCCTTATAATTCGATGGCAAATCTTCAGTTATAAAGTTTAATTCTAATTTAATTATAGGTGGCTCTTACGGCGCTGGGAATTACGGGATGTGTGGGAAGGCCTACAGCCCACGTTTTCTGTACATGTGGCCAAATGCCCGGATTTCTGTCATGGGTGGCGAGCAAGCTGCCGGCGTCTTAGCACAAATTACTCGAGATCAAAGGAAACGAGAAAAGAAAGAAGTACGGAGGGTTAACATATTGATTAATAACAAAATTCTTTAATGTTGAATGTGTTTAGTTTACTGCGGAAGAAGAATTAGCCCTGAAGAAACCAATTATTGAGAGATTTGAGCAGGAAGGACATCCCTACTTCTCCAGTGCCAGGTAAAATCTCGCCCCACAAGTCGCAATTTTAGCGGAATCATAAATGGAGCTGATTATGCAATTTAAATAATTAAATTCCATCTATCGCAGGCTTTGGGACGACGGTGTCATTGACCCGAAGGATACGCGAATGAGTCCTCGGCTTGAGTTTAAGCGCTGCACTCAACGCCCCCATCCCTAATACTGAATTCGGAGTCTTCAGGATGTAGTTTTCTACTAGTCACAGGCACCGCTTAGGACAAGAAAAGGTTTTTTAAAGCGTTATTTTTCAATTAAAAATTGGTTTGACTGCAGTAATAAGTAGCTTTATAAACGACGGTGTTTATTTTTGTCAATCCTAATATCAGATTGGGTAAAATAACTTCTATGTGAAACAGTTCCTTTAAAAATCTAAGTTTCTGTAAAAGTTTGGGGAATGAGTTGTTAAGAGTCAGAGAAGATCCTGGGCAAACATTACATTCCGTAGGCAAAGAATTTGGGGATGTTGACTTTACGAGTTCTCGTGGCCGAGAGTGATGCTGGTGTGACAGGGAAGATTGGCCTCAGCCTCCTTTTCCCGGATATTTCATCGTCTTCTGAAACTTCTTCTTCCCCACTTTCCACCACTTCCACTTCCTTCTCTTCTCGTCCTAGATACCAAAATTCAACAAGTCCCTTAACTGCTTGGAGTCTGGATGGAAAAAGAGTCCAAAAGCAAAAGAATAGACGACTAAAATGTGCACGAGATGTGCATCTACGCTTCAGCCTTTTGATTTGCTCATGTCACCTCTTCCGGCAGATGACGGATGGCGGTTGATTGAGGTTGCTCGAGAGCGAGTGATCCGCATCGCCTCGTCGTCGTCCTCCTCTGTCGTCGCCTCGCTGTCAACAAGGTCAACATGCTCGGGGAGCGCAGGACGTCTCTTGTCATCACTCTGCCTCGTTTGTCTTCGTCCCACGGCTCCAGTGGTGGTGCTGGGTCTCGATATACTGGTCACATGACTTGTCCTCATCTTGTCATCCCCACTGCTGCCTCGTGTTTGTCGTTTTTCTATCTTTGGAGCGGTCGCTGGTCGTTGAACTTTGGTTATGAGTAATTCGTCATCGGTCGAGCTGCTTATAACAAACTCTTCCGTGTAACTGTGCTTCTTGGGGCCCGGACGAAGCCGCATTCCAGCATCACTTGCTGCTGAAGCAGACTGCGTTCTTTTAGGACGAAGTCGCAAACGCTTTGGCTCAATTTCTTCATCCGAGGAATCAACTTTGAACATTAGAGGACGTTTTCTTTTGATCACTTGCACCTCCACGTCGTCATCACCTGAAGATTCCAGTTTGGAAACTCGTCGTCGCGTCTTCTTCCCTTTCCGAAGGCCATAATTGTCATCGTCATCTTCTTCATCAGAAGAAACTACTTTGGAGTTTCGCTTGCTCGTTGGTTTTATCACGGGTCGAAAATCCTCATCAGAAGACTCAGAATGACGAGGTTTCTTCACTTCAATGGCGACTTTTGTGGGTGTTTTCCGGACTATTTGATCCTCCTCATCGGAATACACAATTCGGACAGTACTCTTTGCCTTGTCTTTGTCCACAGGAGCAGGGGTTCGTTTTGTCTTCTTTGGTTTCAATAAAGACCCTTCGTTACCTTTTGGTTTGCGAGTCTCTCGTGCTTTCAATAATTGAGAAATTGGAATGTTATCTTCTGGGGAGGATTCGCTGGATTCTCGAACAGTGTTAACTTTTTGGATCTTAGGCGTAGGAGCGGGTTCTTTTTTCTTCCCTGCTGGTTCCTCACTCTTCAGAGGCGCAACATTCGGCTTTTCAACATTTGGTGGAAGCGTTTCGGGCATTACAAGAGGCTGCTTTGGCTCAATGAGTGCCCTTGGCTGAACCGGAAGTGACGAGGTTGACGTGACAGCAGGTGAAACTACTGGTTTAGGAGCCACTTCCGGAGTGCATGCAGGAGGTGACTGTATTTCCGATAATTTAATCCCCTTCGGTGGCAGTGTGATACGAGGAAGTTTCACTTGGAGATTCTTTGCATTTTCCAGTGCGATTGCATTGGCAATAGAGCCAGGTCGTTTCTCAGTCACAGAGTGTTGGGTCAATGCTGAATTTCGAACTATTGGGACAAGGGCTGGGATATTAGAACTTCGATCTAAAGGCTGTTCCGCTGGCAGGGGCACAAGGGAAGCTTCAATCGATTCTATCCGCTCCGTCGTACTTCCATCACCAGTTGGATCTTTCTGGAGGCAGAGCCGAATTGGGATTCGGAGATTGGATGAATTCTGAGTGGGAATCAGCAATGGAAGGGTTCTTGTGGTCTTTTCCTTCGTTTGATTCTCAACATCAGGTTTTGTAATTGGCTTGAATCCACTGTTGACAAGGGCAGTACTCACCGCTGGTGGGAGAGATTTGATAGCAAATATTTGCGAGGCTGACTGAGGCGAGGGAAGTGATGATGGAGTGCTTGTTTCCAAAATTCTTGGTGCAACAGTCAAACTTGAAATTGATGTAGTAGATGTTGGGAGGACCGATGCGCTTGCAGATGGAACGTTTTTCGGCTGAGGTTTAGACCAAGTCCCATACCCAGGAGGTTGGGTGATCCTCATTGGAGGAGGGAATTCCCTGTGATGCTGCAACAGTCGAATTAACGCACTAGACTGAGGATGCAAGGTCTGAGGGAGTTGAGGAACTGCTGGTGCTTCAAGAGTCATATCCTTATCCGTTTTTACTTGAATTTCTACATGGGCAGATGAAGGAGCCTGGTCTTTGTTTGCTTCCTTTGCTGCTAAAATAGCCGCTAACTTTTCCGCTTTCGTTAACCGTGGTGGCTTCGGTGGCTTATCTCTTTTGATTTTCCTTTCATAAGGTTTCCGGGGTTTCTTGACCTTTTGCGTTGAATGGATTTGCCTATTCAGCTGCTCCAGTTGAGCAATCTGAGCGTAGTATCTAAAACAGAATCAGCACAAAATTAAGATAATGGTATAATATACACCGAAAACAATTTGGGACTTACTGGTTATACCCTTCAACAGTCTCCATTGCAATGGCATGTTGAATTGCCGCAGCCTGATTTACAAAGTGACAAGCGGCTGCATATGCATTCTGCAGATCAAGATAAAACGTTCAAATAATTATTAATATTTTCATCATGGCTGGTGCTAGTGATGCCGACTTACAGTCGACGATGCCGCTTCCACTCCAGGATAATATGATCCCATGAGGTTGGAATTTGACATGTACGGAAACGATCCCCCTGTGAAAGCCGAACTCTGCGGGGTCTGCCCCGAATTCCCATTGCACTCACTAGAGTCAATTCCTCTTTCGTTGTGGCTAGGTTCTGGACGATATCCAAAATGTTGGGGCGAATTTGTTACTGCTGAAAACACAAACGAATATTTTTTGTTAATAATAAGAAACTTGCCGACTTTTTGAACCAAGGATTTTGGCCATCTTGATTCCTCCAAGTTTTGAACAGACTTACAGTTTTCCCCCGTTGATGTCGAATGGTTACTAGATGAATCCATGGAATTCGTGTAGTCAAATTCATCCGTGAATGATTTCCTGTGGATTGGTTTCCTTCTATTCTTTTTCCGACCTTCTCCAGCCTCCTCGTCGTGTCCATTGGAAAGGGCGAGTGACAGACCAAGTCCTTCCATCGGCTCTCCATTCAATCTCCTGGAGTCGTCATTCGTGTATGAAACAAAGGACGGAGTTTGCACGGGAACATTTGACTTGGCTCCATAAGACTTGTTGACGAAGACGGAAATCTCGTCTACAATGCATTTGTCCACGAATGACTGAGTTACAAGCAGACGCTTCCGATTGTATCGACCGACACGGAGACACTCGTCGCCGGATTTAATAGCGACAATATATGCATTTTTCGGATTCGGCAAGTCATCCCTGAATGCTTCCATGTGGCTAATGCTAAAAAAAGGAACAATTACGGAATTAATGAAACGATGAAAGGAAGACCTCAAGACAAGCCCACACAAAAATTGAATTCTCGTGCGAAATCTCAACTTTTTAAAAAAGTAAGTTTTGCACTCTTACGTTGAATTTGTTGATCGGTCTCCAACTAGAAAGAGGACTGGTTGCTTCATCTGCAGCAGTGGATCGCTCCCTTCACCATGTCTTCCTGCGATTCCAAAGAGTGGGAAACCGAGACAGACTACTCCAGCCACTTGCTCTGTCAGTGAAACCGTGGCTGCGATGATAGACCCTGTGCCCCAACCAACCAAGTAAATTGGCCTATCTGGCAGTAGGGCTTTGGCTTCATTCAGCTTCATCTTGGAAGACAGGATCATCTGCTCAGCAAATTCATCCACAGAAGTGTAGGGGCAAACTGAAAGCTCTGGAGACATGGTCAGTGATATCACCTGCAAAAATTAAAAAACGTGTCGGAAATTGAAGGAATGTATAAACCGCATTAGTTAGTGTATAACACAAGGTTCAATACAGCTTACTTTGCCCAAATTTGAGAGCATATTGACAAAGTTTTTGTGCCGTCGAGCGTTAACTGGAGATCCCCAAGAAGGGCCGGCTGGGACCAGAAGAAATACCGGATTACACTTCAACTTGACTCCGCTCTTGTTGTAGTGGATGACAGACGAAAACGGGTCCCATTGTCGTTTGATGAGCAGATGAATTGCTTCTGCGTTGATTCTTTGTGTCAATTCCTCCCCTTCTTGGGCTTTGGGGGAACTGGATTGGGACGGTGACGAAGATGCAGAGTCCCCGGGAGAATTTACTGATGAATCCGTATGGGACTTTGCAGCAACTGTTGACAGCACAATCATTCGATCGACAAGAGCAGGCGCCTTTGTCCGTAGTGTCTGTAAGAAAGTAGAAGAAAAATTATTCCAAATGCAGAATTGAACTGAATTATTTCAAAATCGTTGGCAACTATTACCTGCAAAACGTCAAGGTACATAGCCAAGTAATGGTGGCTGAGGTTATCAATGAGAACCCCGTGAAGCCATTGATGTCAACTTGCCATCCCAGCAAACATTGGTCAGAGTTTTTCGTATCTTTTGAGAGGTCACGTCCAAAGAATTTCGGCGCAGGACCGCTTCATCACGGTTCCCTTCATACGCCAATCGGCTGAAGTGTTCAGAATGTAGAGCCTTCATGACAATGTTGAAAAGATGCCGTTGGACTTTTGTCCAGCCTGTCCTGGAAGATGAAGAAAAAAAATGAGCATCCCCTCCCTCCTCCTCCCTCCAGCAGGAAATTTTAACGCGCCCAACTTACTTTACAATTTGCTCCTCCCAGTCGTCGGGAACTTCAGTAGGACGTGCAAAGTTGACATGGGTTTCACACTCATTCATTGCAACTCTCGCTTTTTCCTTGTCATACATAAGTTCTGGTTCCGGACCCAAGGAAACAACATCGACATCCACACTTTCTTCGTCTCGGTAGAAAGTGTTGGTGTACATTTTATTCCTCGAACTCGATGGGTATCCGACAGAACCTTCGTACATGGACGTTCTCGCATCCGGTCTCCTGTAAATTAAAAGTTGGATAAAAACTTCAACTTCAGCAAAAAGAATTTGCGTATTTCCCCTATACTTTAGCAAATGCTCCAGCTTGGAAGGTGATGTTTTCAGGACAAGCGTCGGCGTTGCCTCCTGCTCTTCCTGACTGAATAAATACTTGATGGTCGGCTTCATTTTCGATTCTTCCTTGATCTTGCCTCGCACAACTTTGATAGCCTTCCGTGGTAACGGAGGAGGTGGCGGAGGAGGGAGATAGACCATCGGGGCAGATGACCTTGGTGAAGCATAACAATGATCCAACTCCACTGCTGCAAGCAGTGGCGACGTAGGCTCCTCTGCCGCCTGTGACAAAATATAATCATTATTAGCCCTGTGATTCCAAAGAAATTACACAACAATCTCTTACCTTTGCCACTGGGGGGACTGGGACTGGGACTGGAGCAGGAGTCGGTACATTGCTTTGTTTTGATTTCCTCTGCGCTTGAGTTCCAGCGGATGGCGATGGAGCTCTGGTCGGTTTCCCAGCTCCCGATGCCGGTGACTTTGGTCTCGACGCTGAAACAGCAACGGGTTGCGTTGAAGCGTATGTTGAAGCTGACTGGGTACTTGGGGCTTGTAAAGTTGCAGAGGTTATCATCGTTATAGGACAAATCCTGACTGTCGGTAGCATTAACCCTTGGCCTGTGGTGGTTACTTGGATTCCAGTTCCACGCATTCCCATCGATGAGTGGGAAACTGGTCGAGTATCCAGTACCACTGGAGGAGGGTTGCTTTGGGTCACGTTTATCCTTGATGATGAATTAGACGCTACTACAGTTATCACGGTTTTTGGAGACGAAATTGATGGTGGATTCTCCATTGCAAAGTGATAACCTATGCCCTATCCAACGGGGAATTAGAATCTACCAGAATCGTTAATTATTCAAGCATTTTAACTCACTAATTAATCAATATTATTAATGAAATGGCTCCAAAAATTGTCCCTCTTTTTTTGGCTTGATTTTCAAATGAAATTGTTTTTGTTTGGTCCAATTTTATTCTTCCCGCCCCAAGTCTCAAATTCAGCTGGAGAAATTGATGCAAAAATGCAGCCAGTTTTCGTCATTTTATCCCCACAAAATAATTATTATGATTTCAACGGCATTTTATAAAGTCTAATTAATCTCATTAACACCAATTAACACTAACCCAACTTACGAGTCTAACGGGATTAATCCAAATCAAAAGTTATAAACCAAAAGAACAAAAAAACCTGTCAATGAAAAAGCCATTTCCCAGGCTCGGCTCATAATGATCCGACAGGTGACTCTGGCTTTGCTTAATGGGAAAGCAAACGACGCCACGACGAAGGGACCCTTCCAAGTACCCACTCAGGATCTCATTCATTTCACACATTTTCAGTCCCTTCCGTGTCCCTTCAGAGTGCCTCTTCTTCTGACAAGAAAAGTGGAAATGACCCAAGTCTGTCGGTTGAGAAAATGAAGGACGCCACGAGGGTCGGATTTCCAAGTGAACCCTTGAAGGGTCTCATCGTTTTTCAAATTCCTTGACAAATTCTGAGAAGGGGAAAACCTTTATTCGTGAGAAACCTTCGTTGGGATAAAGTGCAACAAACAGGAAAGAATTATTTCCAGTTAGTTTCAAAGTACCCCCTCCCTTCCATTTCTGAAAATAAAATCATGCTTTTGATTTATTTTCAGAACTTCAGAAATCGACAAACTGTCAATTGTGTGAGCATTTATAGATTGAGTTATTTTTGCAAGTCGCAAGGAACCTGCATGGATGATGGGGACACTTGGACTCTGAATTTAACGTTTTGTGTGAATCACAAAATGATTTTATTGAATCTGTGGAAGGGTCGCAGTCGAGACATGCATGTTTCTACTTCCTCCCATCGCCAAAATAACGCCTAATCATCATTTGCTAAATGAGTCTTTTGTTTTCAAGTCTCAAGTAACGACTTTAGAATGAAACTGCAGTGATTCATTTTCTAATCTTCATGAGAACCTAACGCTGAACGCTTTCAAACTTTTGACCTTTCAGTCAAAGCACTGCTAAAGGTTAAATGTCGTAAAAGAGTGGGATTAGATTTGGATAGCAAGAAGAAGCTTCACAGATGGATGGTCTGCGGCTGCTTCATTTCATAATTACACCATTTGGCTACTATTTTGGAATCAATTTAAACCAATTTCATTTTGTCTTGTATCATGAAGATTCGGATTACACGTCCTTGGCAAGCCCAGCTTGACCACTGAAAGAATGATCTTCTGCTCTGCATTCCTCTGAAGTCCTCGGGGCCTGAAAGGGACCACCAGACTTTACTATGACTCGGTGGTGTAGTAGAATAAGAAGCTTCGGAGCATAGTAAAGTTCATGAGCAGTTGTCCAAAAACACAAGGCACAATCAAGGTACCTTCTGCCTTTAGAAAATGCCTTCAAGTCTTTCCAAGTTCCAACAACTGACTAATCTTTACGAACCCAAATAACAGCCTGACTATTTTTTCTGGACGGCGTCTTCCTCCAAAAGCAAAAAAGAATTCCGTCCCTCATCTCCACTTCTGACTTCATCTTCATTTCATTCCTGCTCATGAAATAATATTCAACACAGCCATGACTGTTTTCACAGGCACAAAACCTGAAAAAATTTACTGATTTAAACACATCTTGAGTAGTAAATTAACTACTTTGTACAATTAGAAGGTTTTGAGATTTCTGAGGATGTTTCATCATCATCCAGCATACCTTGAAATTGAATGAAAGCTCGCAATTGAACCCAACAAACTAACACAGCTTGCACTTATAACCAACCACCAACGATCATCGGGTAACCTGGCCGTGGCCATAAGTATCCGATGATTTGACATTATAAAATCGAAGACACATGTACATGTGCTAAACTGTCGTTTACATTTTACTTCCTGTGTCCCATCACACATCAGGATAAGGCCCATGGGAGACTTCTAAATGCTGTCATTGTCAGTCATAGTTCAAAAGTTTGGTTATCCTCTTCAGCAGTTTTTAGCGCCAGCACGGGTTGGTAACGTCGCCATCGCCATTTTATTCCGCATCCGATCCGATCAAATCCCAATAGGTATTCTATCCACCCTCACCTAATGCTCGCTGTAATGCTTCTGTGAAGTCCGCAAAATACCTAAAAGTTATAAAATAAAGAATTTGTGAACTTCCATCCAGAAGAGGCCCCGTACTGCGTCGTCATAATTTGCCATTACCATCGTCCTCTTGTCGATTACCTGTTCTTTGGAAGGAAGAATTAGAAAAGTTTCCATCATATGTACGAACGAATCGATTTAAATGAAAAGCATGAGTCCATTCCATCTTCCATCCATTTCCTCTGAAATCGTCCTTTTTGGTGACTGTTTAGATTGAGAGTGACTGCATCGCATATCCCTGATGGGTTTGGTGGTGGTGGGTGTGAAGTGATTACAGAGAAAACGTTTTTGTGTCGACGTCGTAACTCCTGCTCCACCAGACTCCCCAACAACTAAAATTTCGACGACTGACGCTGAGAATCTGCAGCATAAGCATAGCCTGAATGCCTGAAATAAAAATGAAAGAAGAAACTTGTACTTAAAATGAATTGTGTTGGAGCAAAGCTTATCGTGAGGGGTTTCGTTTCGTTGTGACAACTTACTATGAAAAAGGCATAGGGAGTTGAGCTGTTGAATTCCAAATGGACTTTCCCCTGTGCGCGAGGTCATACTGCTTGCTATATCCCCCAATCAACCCAATGTACTTTTATTCTTTCTATTCTCAACGAAACCTACAACCTCAATTCCACCATGGCGTCCGAATCGGAGAATACAACTAAAGGAGGGTCACAGTAACTAAACTAAATCACAATTAATTCATATTACCGGAAAAAGAGGGGATTCAAGGCGGAACTTACCCTCGGAACAGTCCCGGACAGAATCGGTTTGTGCCCTGGACGGAGCTCGTGACCCCAGGGTCATCTCATCTGAAATATCCAATTTATGAGCGGGTATTATTTTGGGAAGATAATGATGGGATCTACATCAATGAGCAAGAGAGGTAGGTACAACTCACCGTGACCTTTCACCAGGTCATCCAGTCATAATAGTAGCAAAATCCAAGAGTTCAGTCGCCAGCTGACGTTTTAACTTTCGTCATTCGTTTAAACGCATAGCCGAGATTCTGTAGATCGACTAACGTCCGTCCCCCGTCCCGTCGTCCGCTTCCGTCAGTCACTGATTGACAGACGAATGTGAATTCATAAAGTATATAACTCAAAGCGGTAAAGCGGTCTTCAATTTCTTCATCTTCCAGTTGTGATCACCCTTCGTATTGGGTTATCTTTTCCAGCAGTTTTCGTACTGGGTCTTTCTCTTTTCCAGCAGTTTTCGTATTGGGTCTTTCTCTTTTCCAGCAGTTTTCGTATTGGGTATTGGTATTCTATTGGTTCTTTTTCCAGCAGTTTTCGTATTGGGTATTCTATTGGGTCTTTTCCAGCAGTTTTCGTATTGGGTTATCTTTTGGGGAAATCCAGCGTTTAGCATTTGCCAGTAAGAATGATGATCTGAAACCAAGAGTTTAGAATTTACGATTTCAGATTAAAAATGCATTATACCTTTACCTTCCGGTACCCTTGGATTTCAGATTCTGAAATCCCTTCTGATTCAGAAATCCAACCAGCAGAATTTCCCATTTTGCATTGTCAGGCTGTTGTGAAACCAATAAGAGTTTAGAATTTACGATTTCAGAGGTAAAGAGTTAAAATGCATTACCCGGTGCCCTTGGATTTCATTTCATTGGTGTTCTGCTGAAATCCAGCGTTTAGAATTTGCCAATTAAGTATTGCCAGGCTGTTCTGAAACGAAGAGTTTAGGATTTTAGAGTAAAGAGTTACAAATGCATTACCTTTACCTTTCGATGCCCTTGGCGCATTTCAGTTTATGTAATCCAGCGTTTAGGATTTGCCAGGCAGTACCATGATGTTCTAAAACAAAGAGTTTGGAATTTAGAATTTTAGAGTAAAGATTAAAAATGAATTACCTTTACTTTTCGATACCCTTAGATTTCAGTGATGTTCTGATTCAGCAGAATTTCCTATTTCGCATGGCCAGGCTGTTCTGAAACCAATAAGAGTTTAGAAATTGCGATTTCAGAGTTAAAGAGTAAAACTGCATTTACCTTTAACCTTTACCTTTCGATACCTTTAGATTTCAATCATGTTCTAATTCTGAATTCCAACCAGCGTTTAGAATTTCCTATTTTGCATTGCCAGGCTGTTCTGAAATCCAAGAGTTTAGGATTTTAGAGTAAAGAGTTAAAAGGCATATTATGTACCTTTATCTACCTTTCGATGGCCTTGGATTTCATTGATGTTCTGAAATCCAGCGCTTAGCCAATTAAGCATTTATCATGATGTTCTAAAACAAAGAGTTTGGAATTTAGAATTTTAGAGTAAAGAGTAAAAATGAATTACCTTACCTTTCGATTCCCTTGGATTTCAGTGATGTTCTAAAATCCAGCGTTTAGCATTGGATTTCTAAGGAGTTGGGAATTTATCTCCACATATATCTCATCTGAAAGAAAAGCTGTCCGAGTTTCCGTGTAAATTCCGGTGTCTATAATTTGCTGTTTGTCAGTAATTCGGCATGTGGCTTAAGGGTCTTTCAATGGCTCTTGCATTTTCCTGATTATCTTAAATCAAACGTTTAAAATTCCTGATTTTGGGGCAGTTAGGTAAAACAGGTTGACATGTATTTGGCGTTTATCACCGTTTGCGGCTGGCTGAAGGATTTGTCTTCCAATCGCAATCATGAAGGCGAGAAAGTACGGTTCGGTCTAAGAACTTACAAAAATGCACTGATTTTTGTACGTGTGGGCTCCCTTTGGTAGTCGTATCAGCTCCGCCTTCTTGAGCTGAATTCTCGAGCACCGTGTCGACCGTGTCTCTAAACAGCTAATTCTCTAGAGCACCTTCTGACCTTTTCCACTTGCGCGCCGATATTTAGTTACTACACATTTCGATGTTTGCGTCTATCGGCTCGGCTTACTTTAGTGGCTACTGAACCATGCTATTAGTTTAATTATTAAGCAACGGTGTCCGTATGGTGACTGGTGACCTAACGGACAAATCTTAGACCAATTTTTTTTTCAAAAATAGCATTAGAAACCGTTTTAGTCAGGTAGTCGAAAAATTCAGATTTTCGTTTTTATTCGGCGTTCGTCGTCAACGCCTTACTGCATGCTGAGCGATGTTCACGATCCGTTATTATCTTCTGTGTGTCGGTGTCGGTTGCCTAATTGTCTTAGAATTATTGCAAGCCGAAGTTCAACTCAAGCCGTTTAGGAAGCAATGAGAATTTATATTTTCGGATTACTCCTTCCCTTCTCGTAATGGATCGGCTTGGTTTACAGGCTATTCCAAGGAAACAATGACATCCATCTTGAATTCCCTGGAAAAGTTCTGATTCATGATGCCACTCCTCGTATTATAAAGAATCTGCCGTTAGCAAGTAAATGCCTAGACACATTCCGATTTTTGCGAGACTCGGTTTCGCATCGTATCAGCTCGGCTTTACTTATCTATCGACTATCGGCTATCGATGCCTTCCCAACGAACTACTTAATGCGCATCTTGTGTGTCGCCAGCCGTGTTATTAGTCAAATCCAAAGCAAGAAGCGAAACTGGAAACATTCTGATTTTGCTTTTTGAGTTTAATTTACTATAAGCTCAGCTATCGATCGTCATTAATTCGCCAGCGTCGTGTCCCACAGACTAATTGTTAAATTGTAGAGTCCGTTTTCCAACATTTCCAAGCAAGCCAAAACAAAATTGCAAGAAATTAGAAAATCCCGAGTTTTGGGTGAGAATCAGCAATCGTCTAAAAACAGCTCGGCTGGCTTTATATGAGATCTCATGTGAACAATAAGTTTCCACAATTAGGAGCGCTCTGAGCGCTGGCGCTTTTGGAACACTATTCTTTATTTCCGTTTTGCCTGTGTTGTCAGGAGCTGTCCCTTGACGACTTTCCCGAAAATTGACCCATGACCCCGTGACAAAAGCTTCGAGAGGTAATACAGAGGATTCACTCCACGTCCCTGTCCCTGTCCCAGTGATAATAAAAGATGACCTGCGTTGGATGCTCAATCCTTATCCGAAGGAAGCGTCCTTTCTCGTTGATCAATGAGGATTATGCCGAAGCTTCATTGGTCGTTAATGGCGTCCAAGCGTTGGTTCTTCTTCACTTTTATCCACTGTAATTCTAAACTAAAAACTTGGTAAACACTTACGAAATGTAACCCCGTGTTAAATACTTCCGTACCTCATTGTGTACAGAAAACGGGAATACGGAAAGTAGAGGAAAAGCACGAGTAAACTATCTGTGGAATACGGAAGGCGGAACTACTCATCAGCGCTGGAAAGTTTCTCCGGCATCGAACAATCTCATGGGCTTCCTCAACTGGGGCTGGAGGAATTGTCGTCTTTCCAGACCTTTCTTTGTTGGACTGTGGAGGATTAGACCAAAAATTGTATTAGCTAAGAGTATCCTCAGAATAAAAATATCCGGAACTTTGTCCTCATGTGATTGGACAATCTCCGACTTCCTCATTGTGCATTGTCTACTGAACTTGCTAATTTTCTTTTTGTGTCTACTTCCAGCCAATCCCCAGCGTTGGAAATTCGCAGAACGAGAATTGCAGCTAATGCCGCATTGCTGTCGCTGTTATATGACGCTGTCGCTGCTGATAATTTATTCGCAGAGTCGAGAGTTCCAACCATCACGGGATTGAGTCAGTGAGGATGTAGCGCCCTATCACTGACTTTATGCTTGTAATAAGCTGGAATTTTCGACAAAAGCGTCACGCACGTTTAGACATGTGTCGACACACGCCACAAATTCAGGAGTAATTATCCATAATATATCTCATCTTTGAGGCAAAATCGCTTTTTCGCTTCGTCCAAAATCGAAAAAAAATATCCGTAGCAAAATATGCGCTCAGGAGGTCATTTATCCAGAAAAGAAATTGTGAAAAAAACACTGACCAGATCATTTGGACTCTATTAAAGACTTTATATTTCTAAAAACATCCTCACTTCCAAGTCTAATTTTGTTGAATTGTCTTTTCTCTTAGATTGGAGAGAGGAGGAACTGGATGTGTCGAGAGGGCAGAAGGTCAAGAGGGCAGGACCGTTTCTTTTGGGACCGACCGTGGGTAATACGCCACCGGTAAAGTGTATAACACAACATTTGGCTAGACTGGAGAACAGTGACGACTTCTATACTATTAAAG
>VNWY01001247.1:0-18348 GCA_009869845.1 Pseudachorutes palmiensis | reverse complement strand
GCATGGGATACGTAAGGACATGCATTAACATACACCCGTTAATAAGGCCCTCCCCCTTATAAGACCCCAGTAGGGCTACCTCCCTTAGGGGGGTGTTGTAGCAAGGGAGTACTGTATGCTCAACTTATTACAAAGATATGCACTTTTATAACATTTAGAAACTGGGACTGAGCTGCCTTCTTGCCATTGCCAAAGGTCATCGCCGGTCCAGAGTGTCTCTCCAAGAAAGATCAATAAGACCGTCACGAATAAATACCGAATAAGCGACCACAGGGCTCTCCGCAAGGGCCCCTTCAATCAGCACTTAAATATCCATCTCCTTCACTCTCCTCTGAAAAACTTCCATTTAATGGATAATTTTTGCACTGAAATAAAACCTTAAAACTTAACTTTCCAGAGTGGCTTCCTTGCTCCCTTTGTCACACCATCTGCCCACTTTCACTTCCGTCCCAACCCTTATTATTGTTGTAAATTTTATGATCCCGCAGCAGCTGTCGGGCTATTTTTATTATTCTTTTCAGTGTGACGATTTTGCACAATACAGGCTTAACAATGAGTTCCTAACGAATGCAAAAAGAGCATTCTTTGTAGACTGCGGAATTCGATTAAAATCACACCCTACTATCATCTGAACGTATTATTTGCAAGGAAAACCACAAGAGCTATTATAAGTTGAATAACAAACCGTCAAAGGTGTCTTGATTTTGCCATTTGTAGAGACAATTTATGGCAATTTGTTGTCACAGCTTTGTGATTCGTAGAGAGTATAATGGTGCTTGGATGCATTCAGAAAAAATTAAGTTACAAAACGCCAAGGGTTCAACAGAATTGGCGACGCTGACAAGCACGGGTTTGGATGGAAAAACCTCTCTCGGCTTCAAATTTTTTAAAATTAAATTTCCATTTTTTAGTTTTTTAGAATAAGGTGGCCCAAGTATAGAGGATTTTCTCCACAAATCATTGAGTTCCTCAGGGACAAGGAGTATGGAAACTGTCAGGAGGGGAAAGTTGTGAAAGTGGGGATGTTGGTGGAATGGGGGAAAGTTGCATTTCTTTCCTGGTCTTTTCCAGTAGTTTGAAAAGAAGGGAGAAAGTTGTTCTGACAGGGACATCCCCTACCACTGTAAGATCGTTTGTTCAAAAGACCCCGACACCACATTCCGTCCTGCCACTTCAGTTCCGCCTTAACACAAAAGAACAGACAATTAATTTCATCAAGGTCCCTTTTACAAAAGGCGCCTTCCATTGCATTGATTCCCAGTAAACTCCTTCCGAAAATGTCCGGAGTACATTTCCTTGTTTTAAGGGATCATCATAAAGTTTGGATTTGAAGAGATCCGTGTTGAATTGCAGGTGGGATGATGATCTTGATCCTCGTCTGCATCTTCTCGAGTGCATGAGAAGATGTGGTGGTGATCGTGTAGTGGTTTTTATTACACCCTTGGGTACCACTTCGTATCATCAACCTCAAGAAGATGCTCCTCCTGGAAATGACAGAGGGAACTAATAATCGCTTCTTCGCGTGCTACTGTTCACTTTTCCAGTAATGGAACCAAAATGGGACCTGGAGACAACCGAGGCGGAGAGTGGAGAATACACACATCTTGGTCATCACAAAGTGACAACCGCAAGAGCTTTCGTTTACCTTTAATTTGACCGATTTCCCGAGACTTCTCATAAATAGCCTACTGGATCGTGTTAACCTTCCAATATCCCAAACCATGTGAAACATGAATCCTGATTTTGATTTTGTGCTTAATCGAAATGAAGTCTGGCGTTAGTGGTTTGCTTCATCATGACAAAGATGAAAGGAAACGCAGAAGTCCCAGACTCAGGGCCGACTTGTGGTCGCTCTCTGTTTAGTTTTGATTATTATCCGGAATTGCGCGTTTTAAAAATCGGTCACGTTTCTTAGAAAAACCGAAACATATTACAGGAAAAGGTTCATTTTTTTCATAAAACACCCGAACCACAGAATAGGGACAAAAAGCGATGGTTCATCAGAGCCATTATTATTTGGACAGTCATCCAAGTGGAAAATTATGGAAACCGAGTCAAATGTGGGAAGTTCCCTTTGTACCTTTGGCAGAGATTATTATCCACCGTTGAGCAACCAAACCACCACCGCCAGTCATCAAAAATACCCGAAAAAAAATCATTTGTGTTTACGCGGTTTCACAAATATAAGAATAATTTCCGGTAGGATGAATAGTTCGAGAATAATGGTGACGATGATATGCAACTTCTTTGGTTTTAATCTCAATATTCAATGCTAAATACAGACGCACGTGCTTGCGGTTGTAAGCCGCTTTAGACCAAACATTGTTGTAGGCGTGACAATATTAATGAATTAAAGGTAGACAGCTTCAGGTTTAAAAGTTACAGAACTCATTTTGAACGGAGAAGATTCAACTTTTCCCTAAATTATAATTGCTCTATCTGATTTAAATTAGAGAAACCTACATAATGATATGAGATACGATCGTGAGAGACTAGATTCAACATCTGAACAAAGTTGAGAAATAAACACGATTTAAAAAGTTGGAACGAACAGTTCGTTTACATAGGTTTTAGAGAAAATATATTTTGGGGATGCATTGGCATTAATGCAGAGAGAGAAATCGTGGCTGAATAAATTCTGATTTCGAAAATGTCTCCAAATGTCCCATTACATGAGATCCAATGCTTCACTCAATCCGATCGATTTCTGGAACAAAAAAATAAAACATTAAAGCAATTATCGCCAATTTGCAGTTGATCCCTTCGTGTGGTCCATTAAGAAGCTCATCGGAGGTCATGAAAGGGTTCATGTCGTCAATTACAATCACCATAGACAGTCCCTAATGAAATCCCCATTGCATTATCCACACGGAATTATTAAAAGTGAAAGTTGAGTCAGAGCCAAAGGAAGGGAAATGAGCTGGCAATGTCAATGAGTTTTTGTGGGAAGTAATTTGAACCGAAAATTAATAAAAGCGGAAACTTTCTCCGCTTTCACTTTCCTTCTGGATGGAATTTGTGGTATGCGGAACTCTGATGAAAGTTAATTGAATTAAAAATTCTCAATGCATAGGAGTCTAAAGATGAGTGTCTCTGTAATCAGGGGGATAACTACGTTTGGAACTGCCATTAACTAGTTTAAGAGAAATGCGATTATAATTACTTCACAAAGGGAAAGGTGAAAGCCCTGCTGACAAGTCGCTTTGATTTGAAACCGTCTGATTAGTCCATTTGCCCCTTTGGATACATTGAAAGGGACTTAGGTTAATTGACAAGGAGCTAGGGGCAGACTTTGTAAATTGAATGATAACAATAGCCTTCTTCGTCTGTTCTCGCCCTTTCTCTAAACAATTCATACACAAACCTAGCACGGGGATTTCGATTTGTTAGACTTTCTCTGTAGAAATTCCCCCCGCCCTCGTGGGATTTCTTTTTAATCCATATTGCTTTTGTCTTTAAACTCTAGCGTCTCCCTCGAATCCACAATTTAAAATTTCCCCCTCACCACTGCCATCATCCTCAAGTTCCATTAAGCTCCATTCACCCATAGCAATGTGTATTTTAATTTTTATGAAGAGTAAAGTGATTCCTGGTACCCACCTTCCTCCTCCTCGGAGCCTGATGAAGCTGAATTCGATGAGTCACTAAAATGGAGTAACTCCACAGATCGTCCTGAATTAAATTTATTTTGGCGATGACGATTAACTCTGAAAATATTCCGACGGAGTCTGTAGAATTGGCGACTGTAAATACTTGCTACGGAGCAGGTTGTATGGAGCTTCTCAAAATGCATTTGTTTCTTCATAGCAAGGTAGACGGCAAATGAAAAGTAGAGGAACATGAGGAAGATGATGACAAGACAAAGGATGAGAATCCCCCAAATTAGGACACACGCTCGGACCTCATTTTCAGTTGGCGTAGGGTGGTGCTGGACATTCCAATTACATAAGTGAGGTCCACCATTCCCACCTCCAGGGCCACTCGACTTCCCATTCTCACTGCCAACTTTCCCCATTCCCGAGTGATTGGCGACACTCATCCCATGAGTGGCAGCGGCAGCACGTGGCTCCAAAATGAGCTCTTCATCCGCAGATCGTTTCCACTCACCACTCCCAATTGATTTCTTCATCACGTGAGGATATTCAGCCGTGCTTGTGTTGATGTGCAAGAGAGGACTTTCATGTGTAACCGGAAGTTCTCCACCGGATGATAAGATGGATTCCAATTGAGACATTACCGACTCGCCCTGGCTCAGCCCCAGCGCCTCCTCATCAATCAATCCCACCTGTGGAAGAATCAAGCACAAACATCTGAGCCTCAAGTTAAAAAAACAGTCAAAACCTAGTCTTATATTGTAAGTATCGATGTACCGCCGACAGGTAAATTGGATGCTTACAAGGAAGCCAAAACTTGACAAGAGATTGACCTCTTCCCTTCCTACTCTCAAGTCCATGGGAAATGTTTTTCCAGCACAGGATGTAGGAATCACTTCAGTAGGGAAAGCTGCCTGAGGGTGGAATTTGAAAAGTTGAAGCGTTCCAAGGAAGAGCAAAAGGAAATGAAAAGATGGGCGAAAGGATCTTGTGAAGAGGGAAAAGGAAAGTGAGACAACGGACGTCGACGACAGGGTGATGTTGAATCTGAGAACTTATTAACATAAAATAAAATGTAATTAAATTGAATTCTAAACTTTGAAACAAGTCCACCGCACCGCTTTCTTCTTGAAGAAGTAAAGAAGATGATGAGAGGAGCTAGCTACTTTTATTCATTTTATTTTCCAGAAGGCGACCCACTCCTCAACTACTGTCGACATGAGAAACTTTTACTTTAAAGGAAAAATGGTGGTGGTTGAGTTCACTCCATTTCCCTCTTTCTTTCTCCCGCGGAATTTGGGACTTAAAAACAGAGTAAGTAAAGTCCCTAAAAATTCCATCCGGCCTTTGACAGGAACATAAACCCACCGGCATTCGGGCAAGAAACCCCTTCCCTTTGACTTAAAGCGACGAGACGACGATTTCAACTTTAAATGTAACTTCCCCATCTTCGGTTTTAGTCAACTCTGGAATATTAAAAAGTCTCTACTTAGCATATTTGATTGTGTTAGCGTTGCTGGTACTCAAATCTCTGAGCCCCAACATTATATCTTCTCCCTTTCCCTGGTGGCTTCTACAGTGCTTGATAGACATTTCAACTTTCTCTCAATTCAATCAATTCAAACTCGTGATGAAAAGGAATTAATTTTTTCACTCCATTCCATCCCATTTAGGAATGGAAGGAGCGTTATTAAGTTTTAATAAAACTTGCAAACTTTTGCGTCCAAAGCAGACTTGTTATTTTTGGATTCCAGGTCTAAAGGAGCTTGTACGAATGTCACCTTCCCAGAAGCCACGACGACTATTCAGTCAATCTCATGCTGTGGTTGTGAAATGTAAAATAAAATTATATTTACTCAATCGGCACTCACAGTCAAATTCAATTTGGTGACTTGTGTGCCGCAGAGGGGCAGACGCAGGCATGACTTTAAAATGAGGAAACTTGGATGGAACGTAATAGAGGAAGTACGGATGTTACGTAACTAAATTCCAATGCATGGATTCTCTGTGTGCACAGGACGACTGTCAGAAATCTACATTTCCTGTGTAAATGCAAATAGATGACGACGGAGGGAGGGAGGATGTCAATATCCGGATAAGGAAAACGAACGTTTCATTTAATTCAAAGCCACGATCTTCCATTCTTATCCTATTGGGCGATATGTGGGTACGGTGACGCTCATGACGCTACAAGACTCAGTTGCAAACTAGGATGATTTTGAATTTGAGAAATGAGGAAGCTTTTCAAAATGGATTTGGAGGCTTCTGATTGGCTGGACTGCGTTAGGCAGTGAAAGGAGTTGGATGGGCCTCTCTCTGGATTATAACTCAATCCAACTTTCTCCTTAGAAGACGTCGTCGTCGATGGTGGCAGTTGAAAAAGAAAAATTCGATTATGGGATGAGAGTCTTGGTCGTTTTCTTTTGGCAATTCCCTTTCCGCCTGTCACCTCAGCTACAAGTTAAGATGGAAGCGAGGGAAGAAAATCTCACCTGAAGGGTGTAGCTCGTCTCTGGCCAGAGGCTAATGGTGACCACATTCATTTCAGTGACGAGGTGACCACGAACTAACCCGCCGTAAACTTCCCATGTCAAGAGAAAGTTCAAAGTTTTCCTTTCACTGATGATCCCACCACCACTTCCATTATTCTCGTCCCCGTCACTTCCAGCAGGCCTCCTCACCCTCTCCCGTGCCTCTTCAAATTTCTCCACGTCCACATTCGACGACTTCACCACCACTGCATCACTTTCATCGTGGTCTAATTTGTGGGTACCATTTCTCCGCCCTTGCTCATTGCGACTCTTTTCTTCTGAAGTTGCCACTGAGGCTGCAGGATGAGCTTGGATCGACTCCCGAGGAAAATCCCATTTGACTTCCGTCACAACTAAAAACTTTTGATGAACGACTGAATTGAGTCTTAGATGCCATGGATCCCATTCTTCTCCGCCCTCTTTCTCCTTCCCCATGTAATGACTTTCACTCTGGTAAGAGTAAACTTGGGCCAAGCCGTGAGAATTCACAGCAAGAAGACGAAGGTCAGACCGGACTTGAACTTCCTTTGGTAGTGTCATCTGGTCCAGAATTGTTTGCTGCCCAAGTACTTCCCATGACGAAGACGAATGATGGGGATGAACAAGGGAGTAGACGAGGTGTTGATCATTAGGAAACCCTTTGACCTCTGGTGACTTCGGCCACTGGACTAAGAGTGCCGATGAGTGCTGGCCATCATCAACGTCAACTGAAGCAGCAGGGGATATTGACAAGGAGGGTTCCACAGGAATGGCCATGACAGGAAGACGCCTTCGGTCGACTGACACTCGAGGCCGTGCAGAATCTTGAGAAGCTAATGATGACTGAGGAATATTTCCTACTTGATGAAGATAAAATCCGCAAGCTTCTTGGCAACCCTTCAACTATTTCCAAAGAAGAAGAAATTGTTAGAAGTGAGACAATAAATCTCTATTCTGTTTACGATTATTTGGAACCATAAAAATCATTTAATCGGATCCAAATCCATTTGGGCGACCAGAAGAACCTTTTCCTGAAGCGACTGCAAAGGAGGCACAGCAGGGAAAGACGCTTCGTGTGGCATTACGTTCCCTCATTAATTTTACTGAAAGGCGACAATTGTCTCCAATTTAATTCTCCTTCTCGTGTCTTACTGACTTTGCCATTTGCCATCATTTTCTGGGAAATAGTTCTTTCACTCAACACGCACAGCAAAACAGTACCTAAAGATCCAGATCCCTACAGATCTCCTCAAGAATTTAAAAAAATTATCGTTTTTGTCCTTTCATAACAAAACACGCTAAGCGCTTCAAAAGACGCGTGACGTACAAAACATGACCAAATCCTAAAAAAAACGATTAAGGTCCGAATTTCTTTTACAAATCTCCTCAGACATTCTTCAAAAAGGAAACATTTGGACCAATTCCTCGTATTTCTTTTTTAAAATGGAGCATAAATGGAACCCTGTTTAGAAGAGGGATTCCGGGATTGTATTATTATTGGATTTTGTCCTGGCCTCAAAAAGTCAGAGAGTATTTGCAACCTGAGGAGGAGGACGTCGCTGAAAGATCAGAAGAAGGATAAAAAGATAACAGAAAAAGGAAGACTTTAGTGACTAATCTCTTGGTGTCAAAACAACGGATGGAATAAGGAACGCACCGCACTGGAATAAATCCCTGGGATTTCATGGATATACTTTATTCCGCTGGCAGCATCCGCGTGAATGAAGAAATTTCCTCAAGTCAATTTCAAGATTACGTGGGCCTATGGGTAGGGAAAGGAAGCTACGTGTTATTTCGTGCTCTACATATGCTACATGGCTCTCGCTTCTTCACGCTTCCTAATCTTCATTAACACACCGTCGTCATTATTGTAGAACCAAAGAACAAAATTAGGCTTTATTTCTCTATTTTTTCCCAAAGTTTCCGAAAGGGCTTTAAAATGATTAATCCGTGAGACTCTCCTTTTCACATGGGGTGTCCGTCTTGTAACTTTCCGAGCGCATCTTTGTTCTTTTTCTAAAACGTGGCTGCTGCTGTGGGATTACTAAGAGGCCACCGCTCTGCTTACCTACCTCGATGCTTGACAAATAGGATTAGGGAGGGACCTTTTCCTTCAAAATTATTTTATAGCACAAAACAACATCACCGACGACTCAGTAATTCCAAATACGGACTGTTACGGCGACATTAAGAAGCAGAAATGTGACTTACACAGTGTTGAGGGGCTGCTGAACAAATCAAAGTTGGCCTTTGCCCCCCACTTCCGGTTTCTTCAACCTTCCCTTCTTGTTCCAGAGTGTGACAGGTGTCCCAACACTACAAGAAAAAATACAGTCGTAAAATGTTCATTTGGTTTAGCAGCGTTTAAGATTTTGGATACTCGATTCATTATTTAATAAATACATTCCCAATCGAAGCAATTGTCTTAAGCTCTACTATTGGAGGGGCTTAATGAGGAAGGGAACTTTTATAATTCAATTAAATCCGAGAAAGAATGAGGACGCAACCTAAGAGTTTGGGGAACGGGGGCCATGGACTTTCTCCCAATTTCCATTTTCCTCAAGGCCTCCCAGGCTCACATTTCAATTAAGGAAAATTCAACTTTGTAACATTTTCACTTTCCATGTTTTCAGGACGACTTGAACTTGGCAGGAGTTGGAAGAGGTTTGTTCAAACTGGCGTTCAATGAATTCAATGATAAGAAATTGAAAAATTAAGATGGAGCAGGAGGGGGATTAGAACTTTTTCCGTAGTTTCTTCTGTTGTATTATTCTATTTCTGGATAAATTCGGATTCTCCTTTCTAATCTTCTTGGAATGGAAAGCAGAGTTCGTTTCCCTACTTTCAAAACTCCAGTCATGTCACCAAGGCTGGCTACTGGAAATATCACCGCCTTCGCCCACATGCTCCCTTGCTAAACCAAATGGACCTCAGTAGCATATTTCATTTTCATGAATATGGATCTCATCCCTTGGCGGAAATTCTAATTCCTCCTAAACTTTACATTATTTAAATGCAAATTCTTCTTCCACAGATTTGTATTGAGGCTGTGTCTAGGCAAGATTTCAATTTTACACTACAAATTACTATTGGCGGAAAGCCACTTGACAGGTGGCAGGAACAGCAGGAACACTGCAAGGGCTCATATGAGGTTTCCTCTGGACTTTGAAGATGAAGACACACTCCTGAGGAAATCCAATTTGGTGCACATTTGTAATTAACTCCCTAATGAGCTTACCTCTGAGATTGTTGTTGAATGCTCAGACCGGAGTGAAAGCATCAAGGCCACCGGGCTTTCTCCATTCCGAAACTAATGACAAAGAAATCAAGAACAAATAGGCTACGTTATAAACGAAAACTTGGCATACTTTGCAAAATTAATTAAACCGAGAAGACGACAGACACTTTATTCCTTTTTTGTTTTACTTACTTTGTCTAAACAGTTTGCTCGACATTGGGCTAGCTGGATTACCAATTGTGTGGATATGACAAATTCCTCTTCAAAATCCGGTGTTTGAGTTGACAAGGCCTTGGACCTGTCATTGAAATGGAACTCGGGTGTCGTCAAGTTAAAATCTTTCCTGTTGTCACTTGAACGCCGCTCGTCAATGTCACTAGATGAGGCAGTAGGACTAACGGAGACATGACCGACAGAAGCGTTCTGATTTCGAAACCATGTCACTGACGGCAATGTCGTGAACCCTGCGGATTGGGAATTGGAAGAAGTCCCCTTTGGCTGATTCCTTTCTTCGTCCCCTGCTGCTATGCTTGGGATTCTTAGCAACAATAGGAAAGTGAAAGTAGGAAAGATGAAATTGTGGTGGAACAGAAGCGATCTTGAGCTCCTTTTTTCTAACATGACTTTGACCTTTCACCTTTGTTAAATTTTAGTCACAATAGGGGTTGTTTGACCCAAAGGAAAGGAAAAAATGACCCCAACCTTCGTCCCCGGCTTTTGGAAGCCGACTGGTCCTAACTCCGGAAGGCGTGTGAGAGAAAAGTGCTTGAGAAGATTTAAAGATCAGAATCTGAGCATCCCGTCTTCCATTTAAATGAAAATGCAAACACAAATGATTCCTTTTCACGCTACCACCACTTGAACGATCTTCCAGGAATGCGGGCATTTACACTCCGAATGCTATCAGCAGACGAGCACAGAAAAATACGTTTTATATCGGAAACACTTCCGACAAAATAAAGACAAGATTTGGAACCACACTTGACAAGTGACACACAAGTCAAACACATAACTTACCCTCGTCCAAGCCATCTCAATCCTAGAAATAAAAATAAATTGAAATGCGAATTCAAGTCTTTTTCTTTTATCGCTGTGACTTTCTTTTTATACCTAAAGTTCAGGAGTCAACTATAAACTACAAAGACACTTTCAATCGATTAATCTAACAAGATCGTCTGGATTCAGTCGTGTCTGAAATTGGGAATTCCAGAAACGGTCAACGAAAAAAAACATTACGAGACCGCTTTAATGCTTACGTCAGAATTATGGAGAAATATTTTAGTATCATCATCATGTTAATTGCAGTTGAATAACAAACTGTAAGGTACAGTAACCGAGACTTTTTCTAAGAAAAAAGTTTATTCTCAATTATACAATCTAATTAATAGCTCAGCGAGGATTTCTGGAAAAGGTTTTCGATTTACTAAACAAGCAATTAATTTTTGGTAGAACATTCCTCCGACGAGTTTAGTAGTTAGTTAGAAGTAATTTATTCAGAATCAGAACCGTGTACTGGTTTTACACATCCAGAGGGATTTCCATGCGGTTATCCGGATATGGGTTTGATACGCTACTACGCGTGCTCGCTGTGGAAGGAAAACCAATCAATTTGAGCCTTTACGAAAAAATAACGATGTGTTGCTTCCATCCTTGTCCTGACCTTGACGTGCTTCATAATCCACCTGGCAGATGTCCTCATGAAGAATTTCCTTGCCCACCCAGCCAGTTTTGATAATGCAACTGTAACATTTGTTGTTGCGTTGTCAAAACTGGCAGGTTGAACCAAGGCTTCGGTTCTTGACCGTTTGAAGGGACGGAACGCGTTCCAGGGACCCTTACGGAGGAAAGCAATCGACTAGTTGCGTAGAACCGAGGAGGAACTAGTCTTATAGTTTCTTTGACGAGAGGTGCTGGAAGACTAAACTTTGATGAATAAAAGGAAGAATTAGGGTTAATTGCCATTTTTACAGAGTATTTCCATTGTCATTTCCATTGTCTCTGTTTTATAGCTGTAAACAATTCCAGGTAACGAGAGACAAAACGGGGAGGGAAGGCTTCCAGTTTAAGACGTTGCCTCCTTCTTATGCCACACCCAATTGTCATCATGTTGCGGCAGTTTGACCTGGAAGGTTTAATTAATTGAAAGCTTGAAAGTCATTGGTACTCAAGCCAGACCCTTACTGACATTGTGGTTTGTGTATCTTGATTAATTTAATCTCAATTTAATCCATTTTAGCCCCGATTCCTCAGCTGCTGCCGTCCATTCTGAATCCTTTGGCGTGTCTTTCGCACCTCCTCTCAACACGTGCGGTCCAAAACACGTTGCCTGCAAAAAGAAAATCTCCAGTTTTATACCCATTGTTTTGAGGTTAGTATAATAACAATTAATTACTAATTGAGCTTGTAGTTATCTTAAGTGCATCTCCTTTTGTGGTGTTAGAGGCCAAGTCATGGGCTCGGAAGAGGAGAAGGTCAATATGTTCAGCTGCCTTCAATTTGTTGGACGAGGAAATTCAATCCAAATAGAAAAGGTAAGGATTCATCATCAAATTGCTCATGTGGTTCTAAAATCCTCACTATCTTTTTTAGGTTAAGCACAAGCGTGATGAATTAGAGAAAATCATCAAGGAAATGAAACTGAAAGAGTAAGGTTGAATGACGTGATAAATGAGAGGGTATGCTGTGGGTTTCTAATTTTGATTAAACAACTTACAGAGCAGAGTATCGGAGTCGACCTGACCATGAACAGAGGCAATCGCAGCAGGATCAGTCGGACAGTGATGCCGATGGCGTGGAAGATATGTACGACCTCGGAACATACGATGATGAAGATGAGGATCCAGAACCGTTTGGGATTGAGTCACTTATCTTGAATAATCCTCCTGAAAGCGACAGTGAAGATACTGATGTGGAGGACGATGAGTTTAGTATAAAGCCAAGTGACAACATGATTCTTGCTGCTCATGTTGCAGACGATGTCTCGATGCTTGAAGTTTATGGTAAGTTATAAGCTTCATAATCAAAATGATAGTAGAGCTCAAGCTCAATTTAGTGAAGAAAAGGCTAATCAATGTCGTGTCCTGACAGTCTTCAACCACGAAAAGGCAGAGTTCTTTCTACTACATGACATTTATTTACCGAGCTTCCCATTGGCACTTCAGTGGCTCGACTTCCAGAAAGACAGGCCAGAAACAGTCAACTATGCTGCTCTTGGATACATTTCAAATGAAATTGACCTCTGGGATTTGTCAGTTTCTGGATCACTGGAACCAGTTATTAGTCTCTCGACTAAGAAAAGTGGGAAAGGAAAGAGGCATACGAAGGCTGTTATGGATCTCACTTGGAGTAAAAATAATCGGTAAAAGATAGTCAGAATTCTAGTATTTGGTTCATTCTCATGTGTGTGTTTGGGTTTAACAGCCACATTCTCGGGAGTTCCTCCGCGGACAAGACAGTTCGTCTTTGGGATTTGAATAACGAGGCCAATTTTTTGACTTTGGATCAGTTTGAAGATAAGGTGCAAACTGTTGATTTTCATAGCGAGGAGGGGCAAAATCTGCTTGCCGGGGACTGTTCAGGGTATGATATTTTTCGGTAACTTCACTGCAGTGGAATATGTTTTATTTTGTTGAACTAGGAAGGTGAAGTTGTTTGATTGTCGAAGTCCAGGGTCTTTCAAAACTTGGATATTTGAGAGTGAAATTGAAAAAGTTTTATGGAGCAAATTCGACTCTTTTCATTACATTGTAAGATTGAATTTTATACAAACTAATCTACAAATTCCTCACATTATTTTTATTTCAGGCCAGTACCAATACCGGTACACTTCACTACGTAGATATTCGCAACGGCACTCCTCTATGGGACTTGAAGGCTCATGAAAAAGAAGTCACAGCCTTTAGTATCAGCAGTGAATGCAAGGATATGATGATTAGTGGCTCCACTGACGAAACAGTGAAAGGTGAGGTTTCTGCTCTTCCGTTTCTTGAAAGAAAAACAAAACAATTTGAACGTTTTTCTAGTTTGGGATTTGGGGAATAATACGCCGACACAGGTGGCCCAGAAGGGCGTGAACATTGGTGAAATCTACAGTGCTGATGCCTGTCCCGATGTGCCTTATGTATTCTGTATCGGTGGGAAACACAAAGTCAACCCAATGTACCTCTGGGACTTACGTGAAAACCAAGCTGGTAAGACTAATACACTCTAAGTATTTTAACCAGTTCCGAGTACTAAATATAAAATTTCTTTTTCGCAGTTGTGGAACAGTTTTGTGACAGGATGGGCCCAGATTTCCTGAAGTTCAGTGATGTCAAAGTGAAGAAAGAGCAACCAGGACCGTCCACGCGTCCGGCCTCGTCTAACAATCCACCTTCCCGGATCCATCTCAAGAAAAAGAAACCAAGACACGTTCCACGGGCTGGACAAAGCACTGAGACATCCAATCCAGGGATGTCCTCTGAACAACCTCGGCCAAGGAATCGAGACAGAAAGAAAATGCACCCAAAAACTAAGAAATGAGGAATAAAACAACGCTATCCTTTATAAGGCACTGATTAATTACTTTGGATAAGTTTGTAAATCCTGGTTTAAGTTAATTTCGTATTATTTATAGTGTAAAAACGTGAAAAATCTTTAGCGTATCATTTAGTTATTTAGCACTGCGCCGAAAAAAGTGTTGTCATTCCTTAAGGTCTTTCATAATATCTTCAACGCCATTTATGTAACCTCTAATTCGAGTGGCACGGATGATTTTTCTAGGAACATTGGTCAGGACACGTGTCGTAAATCCAGTAATGTACCGTAAATCCTCCACTTTCCTGGAATGGGGTTAAAAGCAGCATAATGCCATCCTAGATGCAGACAATGGGTTGTTATAACTTACGTCTCCTTTCGATGGGCTTTTTCCTTATCTTGTATAGATGCGCCAGCATATTTAGCTTCGTATACACCCAGTGGCCCTAGTATTTTCTTAACTTTGAGGTTCAATTCATCTAAGTCCGTCTTCTCGTCATTCAGAGAATCAGCAAATTCCTGAAGTTTCTTAATTTCTGTCTCGATCTTTTCCAACTGCTTCCTTTTTGAAAAAAGCAGTATTTACATTCAACAAAAGTCCGATAAATTCAACTTACACATGTCTTATAGTTACCCGGAAGTTCCAGTAGTCTTCAATTCCTCTGGGATAAAATCATCCACCCTAAGATGCTGCAGAATATACTCTCTCTGTACTCGTGCTGCTAATTCCGGTCGCACAATCCAATGCGAATCAAGGACACCGATCATTCTAGAAAATATGGACTTATAGACTTCAGCAGAACTTTGGAGCCGCAGCGGATACCGGATTTTAGATGTATAAAATTAAGATGCCCAATTCCACTCATTTTCAGTAGATCCGGAGTTTCACCACCAGCATATGGTGGTGAAATACTGTCATTTAATACGAATTGTAACTCCTGTAATTACTTCAAAGTTTAAAAAATTGTAACAATTAACTAGGCTTTAGTGTCAGTCATGTCCCTTGTTCAAAAAGGAAAAGAATGTGAAAAGAGATTTTGTTAATTGTTAAATGTTAAATGCTAATTGTTAAATGTCAAATGCTAATTGTTAAATACCATAAATATTCTAATAAACGTCGGTTCCAAAGTACATAACTAACTATAAAGAAGCGACGTCGTAAAGAAGGGTTAATTCCTTCATGACTTTTGTAATTCTTTGCGGTTTCATGGTATTTTAAACTATATTTATAGTAAATAATAGGTTAAAACACTGGTCAAAACCAAAAGAATTAATTAAACGTCGGTCTCTATTAAGAGCTGGGGTCGAAGGGCGTTTATTAGAAGCTTTCCGGTATTAAATGTTAAATATTAATTTGAGTAATTGAGTATTAATTGATTAATTTGTGTCTGTTTCTCCCCCATATGATTTTCTGAAAGTGGGATAGTGCGCAAGCGTGTTTAATACTTGTATTATCTCAAGTGTTTTTGGTCCCCAGCAGAAAGTCGATATGGGTTTAGTCACTTCTTTTTCCCAGACGGAGAGGCTAGGGAAGCTTATTCAGGTCACACTAAAGTAATTATAAATCTCAAGTGAGGCTGCAAAAGTTAAAGAGTAAACAAATAAAAGTGATAGAGATTTTTCACACGCTTCGTTGAGGATAAGTAGCCAGTTTTCACTTCTCACTTTATCCAATTAGTGAGCAATATTCCGTAGAGAGAGATTTGTACTACAGCAGAAGCAGAAGGTTAGTCCCAGTGACCCCGGATCTGACGGTACATGTCAACAATGAGTATCAACTTGGATAAGTTCAAGTATGACCTTGTCGAGGGCTGGAGAGAAGTCATGGACTCAAAGAAACCAACGGACTGGTAAGTAAACCAAACCAAACAGGATTAGCATTTATTGTTATGCAGTGTCAAAGTAGAAAAACACGATTCAGTGGACAAGATCGTGACGTAAAACTAAAGGGTTCAAAGACCTTTGTATGGCTATATCACCCTTGTTCCTTCCAATTAACATTCAATTAATAATCTAATTATTTCAGGGCCATATTTGGATATGACGGACAGACGTTTGATCTAAAACTTGTAACTAAAGGAGGTAAACTGAGCATTCGGATATATAATTGAAACGAGATTTATATTAATTTGTTTATCTATTTAACACAGTTGGTGGTATAGAAGAAATGATTGATAATTTTAACAGCGGTCGAATTATGTATGGTCTATGCCGGGTCAAACTAAAGGATAGAAACATTGAGAAGATTGCACTTATCAATTGGGTAATTACTCAATCCAAGCATATATTCTTTCAATGAAGCAAGAATGTAGAATTTTACTGAATTTTAGCAAGGGGAAGGAGCACCTTTGGCTAGAAAAGGAACATGTGCCAATCATTTAAACACGGTGAAACACTTCTTCAAGGGTGTCCATGTTACCATCAATGCTCGAACAGAGGAAGATGTCGATCCAGATGTAATTCGTGGAAGCATAGGAAAAGCAACTTCGGCAGAAGGTGTATGTATGTCAACGAGCATGGAGGAAGATCAAAGAATGGAACCAGTTGTAAGTATTATTTGGAAATTCTGTTTTATGGCTACCATATTTGTTTTTCCCCATCATAAATAATGAACGTGTGGCCATTACTTTTTATTATTTTGTCAGGGAGCTCTATACAAGAAATTGAATCCCCAAGAGGAAATAAATGCTAAGGCAAAAGATGATTTCTGGCGAAAAGAGGAAGCTGAAGAAGAGAATCGTAAAAAGGCTGAAAAGAATCGAATGGCAAAGTTCTCTCAAAATGAAGTCAAACTTTTGCGGAAAGAAAGTCAGGACTACTTTGAGCAAGAGCAGCTGGAGAAGAAGACGTCTACGACGCATTCTCCTATGCCTACTCCGTCGCCTACTCCTAGCTTGCCAGTTTCTACCAATGGCGACCTCAACAATGGAACAACACCAAGTAGTGACAGCGGCCTTGGAATAGGGGAGCCAAGCTCACCCACGTCTCCCACGTTTTCTACCGATTTTGTGGCCTCTGAGAAGGCTCAAGTCCTCAAGGCTTCAGTCCCTAAAAAACATCCTGCAGAAAACTTGGTCCGACAAAGAATAAAAAGTTTCGATGCTAATCCCAATGAGCGCCCACTGCTCTTTAGCACAACAACTACCAACGGGGGGCTACGCTCATCAAGTAAGAGTCCTGCTGATGGCGAACAACTAAGTGTAATGAAGCGGAAGGCACTTTTTGAGAGCGGCATAGTTTCAAATACGAGTCAGACGATTGTACGGAAGGATCCAGCCCAAGAAATTAAATCTTTACAAGAGGAGAGCCAGAACCAAGCGAAACAAGCGGCATCCCAGGCGGTAGTAGAGCGAGTTCAAAGTACTCCGCCGTCGGTTTCTCCAGCACCATTGCCGACAGTGGTAGCGCCAGCTAAGCCAACACCCTCTCCGCAACCGATTGCAGCTAAACAACCGCCACAGGCTAGCGTGAAGGCATATAACTTGCCCTTCCACATTGGAGGGGGTGTGTCCAGTCGTCTGGCAGAAAAAGTGAATCAGAATAGTTCCAATTCAGAAGGGGTGAAACAGCTCAACCAGAATGGCAATTCATATTCATCCGCTGAATCCTCGTCTACCAACAACAGTTTTATTTCCAAGAAGCCACTGGCTTCTCCACCAACAAGTGTCACGGTGGCAGTAAAGGCTGAATTCCAAGCTGATCCAATACCACAGCACATCACTACTAATTTTGAACCAATTAGGGTGAATGCTGAAAAGAAAGATCCTCCAAATGAAAGTACTGATGCTGAAGTGTTGAACGTCAATTCCAAACCAGGGAAGATTGCAAGTCCGGAGCCGCCACAGAGCGTCGTGTCACCGACAAAGCCAGAAGGTAATGACCAGAAGTTTGAAGATACTACAGTTCAGTCGGCCGAAATGAACAATGGATCTGGTTCAATTCAACCCCCGAAAGGCGAAAAACTGGTTCCATCACCAATCGGAACGTCTTTTGTTATAAAACCGGAAATGGGTCTCTGTGCAAGGGCAATCTACGACTACCAAGCCGGTAAGTTAAACTGGAACGCCTATATTTTTCAAATTAGATTCCAAAGTTCTGGATATGTTAATTATTTGTATTGTTTGATATATTTAGCTGACGAGTCGGAAATTACTTTTGACCCTGGTGAGATTATCACAAATATCGAGACTATTGACGAAGGATGGTGGGAAGGAATGGGACCCACTGGAATCTATGGACTCTTCCCATCCAACTATGTCGAACTTTTGAACTAAAAGTGCACCGCTACTAAAAACCCAGGAACCGAGAACCAAGAAAGAGGAGGAGGAGGATGTGCAATTGAATTTATGGCCAAGCGAAAGTCATCGGTACCTCTAAGTTTTCTAGACTGGATAAAGTTGATGACAGACTACAATTTTGCCTGCCAGCTTAATCGGCCAATGTTCGAACATTGGTGAACTTTTGAGGACAGACTGCCAATTTTGGTGCACCT
>VNWY01001246.1:0-18386 GCA_009869845.1 Pseudachorutes palmiensis | reverse complement strand
GGAAATTTTCTGCTTAACTTTTTCAAGAATCCGGATTAGCTCAAAATCAGCTAAACGAAATTTGAGCCGGGGCTAGCATGGGGCTCCTGGTTTAATTCAAAATGGAGACAAGTGTCTCTCCACATAGCCAAAGTCTTCACTAATCTAGTAACCGATAGTAGGAATGTCTTCATTTTAACAGCTTCTCTCTTCCAATTACGATCGCCAAGGTCATAAATATAATTTAAGGCCAAGGTACTATAATTGCTTCTTTTCCCATGTCTAAAGAAAAGTATTTCCATCTTGTTTATTTAAACAAATTCTCTTGCGACAAAGGAGCAACATTGAAGATGCAATGCAAAAATGACTGCTATTGGAAATGCTTCAAGGGGCCCCTGAAGTCGCTCTTAAAGTAACATTCGTTACTTCATAAATGAATCCCTAGAAACCATGCCCATGTCCAACTCTGATAAACTTTTGAATTGAGAAACGATCCGACGGTCTTTATCCAAGGAAGGATGTCATTGGATATTGGGAGCTGGCTAGTGTTCCTTTTTTAAAATATTACAAAATGTTTCTCACATTTTTCATTTGTTGAGAGCGAGTGAAATGCCGGTCTTTGTGAGGTGTCCTGTGTTTTTTGTTGCCTTGGGGCGAGCGAGTGTCTGCTCCCCCAACCACACAACAAAGAAGCAAATGAGGTCGTTGACCCCAGTCGCTCTCCATCGCTTCACTCACTCTTTCACTTTGTATCTCCACTTCTTTTCAACACTCTCTGTCATTTTCAACTGAAAGCAAGGGATAAAAGGACTCCATCGAATAAGTATGGACCCAAGGTAAGCGTGTCACGCTCATCGATGTCATCAACTAACTGCTCAGTCAGGAAGCTCGTGGTCATAGGCCCATTGGTTTAACCAAAGGTCATCCTTTTTTTTCTAGGCAGCAGGTCACCGATGTAAGTGTAGCCAAGGAAGAAGTGGTTCAACCAAGATGGATTCATGTCCAACGAGTGGACCAACGCTCGGATATCACTGTGCATCCTGCACTAATAGAAAGACCGTCGCATCCGGAGAACCAGGAATTCATTTCTTGGATGAAAGAGGAAAGCTGGGAGGTAAAACTGACCCCATTATTCCTTCAGTTGACCATCTGGCCCTTGCTCATGTCCACCTCTTGTGCTTGCAGCGTACCAAAGACGTAGGTGGTTTCTATACAAACATCCACAATCACCACTGTTACACCAAGCAAGGGAACGTTGACATTGAAGAGGGCATGGAACTGGAACATGGGGACATTTCCCGACCTCCACGGTCAATGGAAAACAAGGTAGAAGCCCTGACCATAGCATTCGAGAAAAAAGTTTCTCTGTATGACCAAGTCAATCTTGGCTTCATCCGGCCAAAGTACCCACCGGGTCATCCACGCGGGGAGGATGATGATGAGTACATGCACATGGAATAATCATATAGTTAATATTCATAAGTTAACATTCTGTAAACATAAAATTATGTAAAAGTTTAGTATCGTCAATACAAATTGTAATCCTTGCTCAATTGTGCCCTCGCGGATGTGAATCTTTTGTTAGCGCTTAATTAGGCTCCCTTATGTTTGGTAATAAATTAAAATCACAGTTCCATCTTTGTTTCTCTGGACTGAGATGAGAGAGGGAGGAGGAGACAAAACGATGGTCAAAAAGTGTCGCCAGATTCAGAAGAATCATGCCATCCTCCTCCGCCGCAGAAGTTACGTCTTGCGTCTGATTCCCTCACCCCGGGGTCACACATTCCGAGTTGACCCTTTTTAGAATCCCAAGTTCAGAGGGAGTTCAAAATTCCAGCATGAGAGCTAAGAGATCTCCTCTCATTCGATAATTCCAATTTAGATTTTTGTAACTAGAAGTCAGTACTTGTAAAGAGAACAACCGGTTGTTGGATAAAAGTAAATACAATTTAATTCATTCCAGCCTCCGTTCCTTACAGTCTCATTCTTAAGAGTAAGCAGCCGTTTATTTCTGTCCTTTTGAGTCTAGAGAGAAGGCTCGCTTGTAAATATGCCGAAGACCCTCTTCCACAGGTCCTTTCCTCATAGGGAAGTCAACGTTGACACGAATGGATGCAGTGAGCGGCAGAGTTTGGAGGTTGGGGGAAAAGCCCTCCTCCCCTTCGTCCACAAACTTATTCCCCATCTCCTCATCGGCCAGACTCAGCTTCCTCCTCAGCTTGTGCTTGAGACCTCCATAGTTGTGATCCGGACTGAGACCCAACTCTTCGTCACTCTTGAGACGAGCTCGTTCTCTCGCTGCCTCCCTTGCCCTCTCTCTGTCCACTCCAACCAGATGTTTGTGGTCCTCCCACTTCTTCCGATTCGGAGAGAGGAAGCTGCTCACTTTGCTCACTTTCCGCGTCCCCACGAGAGATATGTTGGGGAGAGAGCCATAGAAGGAAGGGCTAGAGCTCTTTGCCAAGAGATTCCTCGATGGTTCATCCCACTCTCCAAGTGGCTCAGAAGGTGGACTGGTTGGGCTGAAGAGAGGGACTGCAGGAGTGACTGGTGTTGGTGGGTTAGTTGCCCACTGGAACGTCCGCAATGGAGGGGGAAGCAGTGGTACACTCAGTCTCCGCAATTCGTCGCCACCTGACTGTGATTGTGGGACTGGTTCTGAGGAGGACGAGGGTGGTGATGAGGAGGATGTTTCCAGCTGCACAAGAGAACCCCGGGAACCTCGTGATCGGTTCCTCCGGATCCTTCCAAGGACCATGGCTCGGATGAGTTCACTCTCCTTGGCTCTTTCCTTGCTCAACACGTCCAGCTTACGAGCAGTGCCGGGGGATGTTGAGCACTTTGGATCGCCTTCCTGTATACCTGAGGCCTCTCCGGGTGAAGTGGGAGAAGGTGGTTGAAGCTGTGGAGGTGATTGTGGTGGGAGGTAGATGGGGAAGAATTCCTTGCTCCGGAGGGGACTGGACTTTCCTTTCCTGCAGTCAAGGGAGTCACGGGCACCAGAGAAGGGAACCAGACGCTCAAACAAGGCCACACTTTCTCCCTTCTGGTTTTCATTCTCCTTCTCTTCGCCGTCACTGGAAAGCACTTCATTTTCTGTGTGTGAGTGGACAGGACTTGCTGTGATGGGAAGTTGCTCTGCCGTGGATCCAAGTGTGGGTGTGGAATTGGTAGAAGAACTACATAGCAAACTGGCATCCCCGGGTTGAGGGCTCCTTCCCTGAAAACAAAAATTAAATCACAAATCATTACAACTAAATCAAAAATTATTTGAAATTCCGCGTATTATGGAATTTGTTAAGAAAAATCCGGAATGCCGAAAGAGCGTTTTAAATTACGGTCATGTCCCGTGTGTTAATTAACCGTGAAGTTAAATTATAATATAATTATATCTGAATACTTCAATGGAGTATGATTTACCTCTTCCTCGAAGAGCCTTGAGTATCCTTGTTTCCTTGAGATAGACTGAAGTATTTCGTCTGGACTGCTCATTCCCTCCATGTCTGCAAATTCCAGTCCTTCCAAGTCAAGTCCAAGTGCTGCCCTTCCGTCTTCTTTTGCCTTTGAGCCTCTCAGCTTCCCTCGTCGTCTCCTTCCGCCTTCCTCCCCAACCCAATCGGAAACCTCAGATTCCAGAAAGAGGCCAGACTGAAGGGAATCCTTGGAATCTGATGAACTCATCACAAAAGTCCTTTCCTCTTCTTTGTGTTGTTCCTTGAGTCTCCTCTCTTCCTCCAAGTCAAGTGCCAAAGTGACCCCAAACTCATCCTCAATCTCCACGCGAGGAGGGAGTCTTCCATCAGGTTCTCTCACTTCGTCTTCTGAAAAGGACAGATCCTCATCCCCTGATGTGTTTCCCTCTCCCGAGTCTTCTGGCTCAGTCCCTTCCTCTTCGGGTGGTGGAAGTGGGACGACAGTGGTTGTTGTTGACTGAGTACTCGTGGACTCGGAAGGAGGGAAAGCTCCCCCCAAGCTCTCACAACTCTCCACAAGGGCAGCAGTTGCGTGAATGAATGCTGATGGAGAAGCTACTTCCTTCTCAGGATCTCCTTTTTCCCCTTCCAGTGGACTACCCTTCCTCCCTCCACCTTTCTCAGCCTCCAAACTTTTCTCCAGGTTGAGCCTGTTCATCCCTTCAGTCTTGTCGCCAACTCGGATTTCCGTAATGGCTTTGTTGGAGTGCTCTTGAGTAGCTGGTTTCTCAAACCAAGGGGCGAGTTGGTTGGCCCTTGGCGACGTTGGTTGGTTGTTGACGGGTTGTGGCTGGCTACTTCCAAATGGTTTCCCCATGAGCTTGTCCGTCCCGTCTAGGAAGGCCTGCATGGCCAGGGATGGTTTGGGTCCAGGCTGGAGTCTCTTCTGCTGCTCAGAGATCATGTCAAGGACGCTGCTGAACTGATTCTGTGTGGCACTGTCCACTGGCTTCTTCGACTGTGGCCCAGTCCCACTCCCACTCCCGTGCAGGTACTGCTTCTTCAGCTCCAGTGCCTTCTTCGCAGCGAGAACGTCCTGCGTCCGCGTCTGCTCTGGAAGAGGCTCCCACTTCTTCGGGATGGCGTAGACCCTCGGAAGTGCTCGGGGTTCTCGAGGTTGGACTCGTGGGAGTGGCTCCACGAGACGAAGCTCTTCATAAACTTCAGCTTTTGGGGGAACGGGTTCTTTGATTGGTGTTTGTTTCGGAGGGTTGGTGGGGCGGTGCACTGGGCTGACTTTGGGTTGGAGTTCCAGGAAACGAGTGACGAGTGGTTCTGGTTCCTGGACGACAATAGTGGGGACTCTGCCGGGGACGCTGAGTGGCGGGTCCTCTGCAAACTCCGAATCGGTTTCGATTTCAGTGGTTGATCCACCACAGCCTTCTTCTTCCTCTTCCTCTTCATCATTTCCGTCCTCATCCTCATCAACCTCGTCTGAATCCTCGTCGGATTCTTCCCCAGAGGCCACTTCAGTGTCCGAGTCAGAACTCTCTTCGTACTTCTCACCGTCTAAGGTCGTAATGTCACAAAATTAAAATACAATTATGTACAAAATCCACTGCTATATTGAGTCTTTGAGAAAAATCGTTAAAACAAAAAATAAGGAGTCCATGAAATATACTAGCAGACACATCCTCAGGGTTTTGCCTCCATTCCATTTTCTCCACTTTCGAAACCCACTCCGTTTAGCGGATTGAAAAAGTTTATCTTTTGGTTTATACCTTGAATGAGTGCGACTTCCTTCCCGTCACCTTGGTTGATTCCCTCAGGAGTCAATTCGTCCTCGTCATCCTCACTACGACAAAAAACAATCAAGTTGGAAGTCTCTTTCCAGTCCACAATCCAGCTCACCTCAAGTCTGAGGCTTCATCTGACGTATTGTTGTCCCCATGCGAAGCTCCAAAGTTCCTGTCTGTCCACTCGTCTTCGTCCATTTCGCTCAAAGCCTCGTCCTCGGATGTGAAATCCACGGAGTTCTCGAATTCAACTCGCTCGGGGGTTGTACCACGATCCTCCATTTCAGCCAGCAACTGTAACAACCAAATCTCAGTTCAAGAACATGAGACGAGCAAGGCATACGCATGCGCCGATAACTCCGACAGATGAGACAGTGACCCCGATCTGCCATGCCAAGAGCAAAGAGCTGAAAGTGTAATGCAGAATTTGGCAAGTGAAGAAAAGAAAGTGCGTAATAAAGTGCTTTTGGAACTTCTAATTGGAGCAAAGAAAAGTAGAGCAAAAAGCAGAGAATCCCACAACTACAAACTAAGAATACGGAAGAGAGTGATTTAATTGGTACAGTAAATTATAAATAAAGAAACTGTGTGTAATTGTGACTGTGTTTGAGAAGAGAAGTAACATTTTGTGACTAGCAAAAGAATAACATCCAGAAATCAAAATGGGACTCATTGCTACTTGCAAGAACTACAAGCAAGAATCCTCAGTGGTTTAGCTGAGGAGTGAAATGGAAGGAGAATGGAGGGCATTGGTAGACTTTGTTTTTAATTGACTAGACTACGCATATCACAAGACGTGGCGCATGAGCAGTCTTTCGTTATGAGTCACTTCAACTCTATTTGACCAACTACGAAGTGCGAAGCGAAGGAGAGAAGCAGAGAGAGAGAGAGGGCAAGGAAGCTCCGTTGATTTTGTTCACTAGCAACAGCAAGCTTCGAGGCAGCGAACAAGCCAGCAACGTTTTCTGGAAACGCCAAAGGGACTTTAGACAAAATGAGTGAGCAGGGAGTCGGAAATGAAACGAGAAATGTGAGTAGGGCTCAAGAGAAAGGAAAGGCACAAAGTGAGGCAGAGGAGGAGGAGAAAGAAAAGAGGCGGGGGAGAGGCATACGGGGCTTCGTCATCGGCAAGGAGTGGGACATCGCTACTCAGCCCACCCTCGTCGGAGCTACTCGGCAACCTCCGTCGTCGACTGCTCCGCACCTGCTGCGTGGCTAAGTGGTGGCGTCGGGGTTCTTCAGAAGAGACTTTCCGCTCCACCGGAGTCTCCTCTTCCAGATCATACTTTTTCCAGCCAAAGTGACGAATGTACTGGAAGTGAGGGGTGCAGTAGAAACGATCCCCGTAGCGTCCCTCACGATCAAAAGAATAGTTACCTAAACACGACTAGTTGGATTTAAAAATCTCAGTTTGAATACGGGTGAATTGCTTACCCAGTCGGAGAGCAGTGTTGCAGTATTCACAACGGAAGCAGTTGCGGTGGAAATATTTCCCTTCGGCACTCATCCGCTCAACCACGTACACCCGCTGCTCACAAAAGTGACAAATCTCAGAACCACCTTTCTTTGGCTCAAACACGGAGCGAGAGACCTACAAAAACAATTACTTCAGAAATGCTCAACTGGAATGAATTTTATAGGTGGATTTTACAATTGGTTTGAAATTGTCCGCCTCCTTAGTTTTTTTTTCGAGCTTGTCCACAATTTGACCAGCCATTTGGGACACTTTGTTAGAGCCCCGCTGTCCCACCTCGAGCGTATTCCCTTCCTTCAAGCGCCGCCCCAGGTTCTTCATGGATTCCTCAAAAACCTTGTCCTTGTCCTCATTCTTCTCTCCACCTTCCATTCGTCGCTTCATCGCTTCTCGCTAAGAATAAAAAATTCATTATAATTAACACCATATTCTCATGTTCAGAAGATTAACGAAAAATTCTATGCTCATGTTTCATGTACTCACTTTGTCATCGAAAGCTTCCTTTGACCACTTGGGTACTTTATCATCACGTTCTTTCCGCCCTTGCCCATGCGTTTTGTTCTCTGCAATCTTCCGCTCAATCAACTGGACATTCCAGTCGCTCTTTTCAATCTTTCCAATGGCACGGATCAAATCCTTTGGTTTCTTCTCCAGTTTGGATCCCTTTAATTTCTGTTCCAGGTCCCTTGCAAGGCCAGGTACGCACTGCTTCTCAACTTCGCCCAGGAGGCCACCGCCGGCTGAGGACTTGTGCTCCTTTCCCTGGAAACAAAACATAAAAGTGTCACTCCCATGCAGACACAGGCACATACGCACGCTTAAAACTAAAATTAAGAAATCCAATTAGTTGTTGAGTGAGTTAGACTGTAATAGTTGAGTGAGTGTTGATTTGGAATTAGTTCCACCCGTGTTAAGTGCACTCCAGCCTCCAGCCTCAATCCTTACACTGTAGAAGAGCTTGTGTTCCAGTTTCTTGCATCTCTCTTGCCAGTCGGGTGCTGTTTGCCTGTAGAGGTGGAAAGTGTAGTCCTCGTAAGGGACCTCACTCGAATCCTCTCGTCGCTCACTCAGCTCAAGAAGGCGCATACTCCGGAGGAATCTTTCCCTTTGGAGCATGAGGCTCTGGATCCTCCGTCGCTCCCTCTCCTGTCTATTCCGCTCTATCTCTTGGATACGACGTTCTCGCTCCTCCTTCATTCCAGACACTTGAACACTCAACTTAAGCTAAAAACTAACAACAACTTACCAAACTCCCGCGTGACTTTTCTTCGCTCCTTCGCTTCCGGTGTCGTTTGGAGGACTCGCTCACATCCCCCTCGCCTAATCGAGGCTCTCGACTTGTGGTCGAACGCGGTGTTCGACGTGCACTGCGTGGTCCAGTCCCGTGCTTCTCAACAACCGTCGGAGGCCGTGTGTGTTTGGCATGGCGGGAATGGCTCTGACTCTCCTCGCCTTCTTCTCCACCGTCCTGGAAAAAAAAATTAAAAGATATGTAGAAAAAGTATAGGTTCTACAATATAGATTAAACGGCTTACGGATCTGACGTATTTCATCTGCGGGATTTCTCCTTTGAACGTTTCGTAGATTTGGGAGAGGTAGGCGATGAGTGTCAGGTAATCCAAAGTGTCCGTCTGCACAGAGTCAGGCCCACTCAGCACCTACAAAACGCATACTTTTAATTTCCTCCCTTTCTTAGATTCCTGGGAGTTATTCCTTACGGGTGAGATTCCGTACTCCGTTTGTAGGAAATCAAAAGCGACCTGGTTTCGACAAGCTGCAATTTCCAATGGGTCGACATTTTCTTCGGAGAGAAGCGGGAACTCGAGTAGATCAGGACGGAACCGATAAATGATTGCACAGAGGACGTCGCCACGGGCAAAGGCGTCGTAGAGGTCCGTGATCTCAAGACCGTAGCAAGCAACTTGACTTCGGAGCCAAAAAAGAAGAGAGTCAACAGCAACCACGGAATCTAAAAATATCATGCATGCAAATCAACAAGTTCATTGTGCCCTCTTTCAAATCAGACTTTACCTCTCCGTCGCTTTGGTCTTTGCCGTTCAAGCTGATGAGCCTCAAGGGCGCTGTCCAGAACATCAGGAAATTTCTCATCCGTGTCAAACAAGTTCTTAACTTGAAATGGCATCACCACGCGAAGGTTGAGATTTGGGTATCGTGAGTGAGGATCGATTGTGTAGCCAGGGTGCTCCTTATTCAAATTCTCAGGCGTAGTTTGACCCAGGAGGCGATAAATGGACTCTCGCTCTGCAATGACTTCAAGGATTGACCGAGTCCCACTAGACCAGCTTCTGAGCATCCAACAAGCATCGAAGGAACTTAGGAAGCCACGAGCACAACCAGAACCAGTTGGCCAAAACGGCTGAACAAAGTAAAGACAATTTCATTAAAATAAATCCAAATCCAATCTCTGAAAATGCTTCACCTCCAGTAGACTGTCTCCGACGAGTGTCATCATGAGCTTGTGACCTTTTCTCTGGACAACTCTGCATGCATTTTCAGCTGCGTACATTGCTGTAAAGTCGAACATGGCTACGTCTGGTTGGCCGTAGTGGTTCACTGCAAACTCCAAGTCAGGGAGTCCGTTATCAGTGGAGAAAAGAGCAGCTTCTACGGCGTACACCATAAGATTCTCAGTGCTGATGTTGTCATGGGCAAGAAGTTTAGCGGTGTCTGCGTGGTCCTATACGAGAGCATTTACATTTAATTAATGTGTGACTAATTAATTTAATGTAATTTATGATTACATGGAGGAGGACGCGTTTGCTGAGGAGACTTTGTTTCTTGGCCGTCATGACAAAGTAGTGAGTTTCATCTTTGTAGTAGACTATGTTTTCCAGGTCTATACCCGTCACCTCATTCAAGTCCTGGAAGAACTTTTGGTTGAAGATGTAAGACACTCCGCTGATTTCCTTCACCCTAGCCTCAGCCTCGCTTCGTTTATTGATGAAATTGGCAGTAATGGCAATGGCCAATTTGGCACGGAGCGCCTTCCGTCGGAACCCCTCGAGAGTATTCCTCCTTCCGTCTGCACCAATGAGGCAGTCAAAATGGTAGTGGGACACGGGATGGTCGGGAGGTGACAACACAGCCTTCCAGCCCTCGTTCTCAGTCGGCTCGGAAAGACTTTCGAAACCGACCCCCTCGTGGATTTCTACGCCCAGGAGAAGGGCAACCTTGAGGAGGAGACACTGGAGCTGACGAATGGAAATGTGGTCGATGGACCCGGCACAGAACTTCCCATAAAACTTTTTGGCTCCGAGTCCTTTGAGGTCAGTGATGACAAATGGCCAGAGATGGAGGACATTGTTCCTGGAAAAACGATCACGCTTCTCAATTAGAACCACCTTGGCTCCAAGGAGTTGAGCCTCAATAGCAGTACGGAGGCCGCAAGGTCCAGCACCAATAATCAACACCTACAAATAAAGTAAATAAGATAAATAAAGTAAAGACTACAAAAACACCACAAATGAAAGTTTCATTGGATTGAGATTGTACCCGGCTGGATGCACAGACTTTCCCTCTTGCGTAGCATTTAGCCGCTGCTCTCTTTTCGATTTTTGTCCACAATCCCTGTGCTCTCCATGAGCATAGTTTAGACTGCGAAGAAAGGTAGAAGTTATTTATTTATTTTGCTGTTTGTGTATTTGCTTACCTTAAGCCTAGGGTAGAAGTCAGTGAAGTGCGTGGCCTTGATACGGAGAAGGATGCAGAGTTGCCTGTAGTGGAAAATGATCCCCTTGAGCGTATTGGCGTTGCAGAACTTGTCAAATATTTCAGAGGCTTCTGCCGACTCGGGTGACAGGATTTTTCGTTCCATTTTGACGGAGCTCTTAATTCTCCAACTTCTTCAAAGGTTACGGAGGAGGGCAGTTCCGGCTCCTCTTGTTTGTTTTTTAGTTTTCTGGCTGAGTTCCCATCACAATCTCCGCAACAGAGTCCAGTCTCTGCAAACCAGAAAGCCAAAATGAGAGATGGAAAACGAAGACGAGTCGAGTGTAAGGCGATCCCCATTTATTGATAACCACCCTCCTACTTCTCATTTTCAGCGTATTTGTTACCACATCTAACGGCGTCTCAAGTCCTGAGAAACCACGACGAAGACCCTGCGGTTGGACTCTCTGTTCCCATACCATTGCCCACTCACTTTTGAAAAGCAGAACGTCAAAAAGGGTGGCAGAGGGAATGACGTCACTCTGTCCAACAACCCCACAATCAGAAATGGAAGTGCGATTACGAATTGGCAAAATATCATCCAATTCAAATGAAATTTCATAAAAGGGAGTATTTCCTTTTACAGAAGGACGAGGAGAGAGGCTAAAACTGAGCGTCGTTAAACTTGATTTTACAGAGTGGCTGACGAGTGGCGTTTCTTTTTATTATTGTGGTGGTTTGATGATGCGTAAATGATTCCACTTAATCCCCTCCAACACTCTTCAACTGTACAAAAATACTCAGCAACCAACCAGCTTCCTTTGCATGACCAAAGAGACTTCATCAGTCAACGCAATCTGGGCCAATTCCAAATGAGACATGAATGGAATTTTATGAACTAAAAGCCATGGTTGGACACTTGATGCTTCTCTGGAGACATGTTGTGCTAATTGTGTATTATTCTGTGTTAATTGTGATTGGTAGTCACACCTGAGGAGTGGCTGAGAAGAAGAGCTTCAGAACGTGATTGAATTACGAGTCATGACACGGAGTGCTTGAGTTACTCCAACAAGTAAGAAAACCCACCTCGGGAAATAGGAAACTGAGCACCCGGATTGAAATTCAAATTGGAATGTGAGGATGGCAAAAGTCCAAACACAGGACAGTGGGACAACTGCCAGCAAACGGAGAACGGAAGCCCCTCAATGAGGACTTGACTCAGACAGAAAACCAATTAATCTAATCAATCAACTTATCAACGATGATGACGAACAAGTGAAACTTAATAAACACATACGCAACTATAGGATCCGGTTTCATAAACTTAATTCAAATTCCCTTTGGAGTTGACCGGTAGCTTTTGTATAACCATGACCTTCCACTTCAACAGACTGAGATAATGGATCTTCTGGAATTCTCCACTTCAAACAAATTGAATGAATTATCTGTTCACAATGACACAACCATTCCAATCCCCCATAGCAAGAATTGAACTTTTGCGTCTCCTTGAACTATTTCCCGGTGACATTTGTGAATCTGGAGCAGAGACTCATGATGACATTCTAAAGAGGATCATGCTCAAAACGAAAAAGGAAATTATAACGAGGGTTGCCGTGATTTCGGTAATTGGGAGGCATGACCCCGGGAATGACGGCAGCCGTACTCCATCGTTTTTTCAATAAGGTCCAAAACAAACAAAAAAAAAAGAAGCAGCTCTGTACCTGATGCTTATGAGTAGAATGGACTGGGCTCGGGATGTCAAGTAAAGTTTGATCTCCGGTTCATGAAGTGTTATCCAAATGAGCATCAGTGAAATGGAGCCAACTGTATCTCGTTGGCTGGTGACTATTCTGAGGAAGTTGTATACGAATGATGGTGACTATTCTGAGGAAGTTGTAGACGAATGGTGGTGACTATTCTGAGGAAGTTGTAGACAACTGATGAGGTCAAGGCTGACCAAAGCCTTTCCCTGTCCGGAAGATCCCGGACCCTTTGATATTTGGGTTAGCCGATATTTGGGATTTTTGTCCACGTCCAGCGCTGTCCTCTGCTTTCCTACAAAGAATGATTTCATTAGACTAATCACGGTTTGTGACGTGGACAAATGAGGAACTGAACCGTCATGGTCAACTAGGATCCAAGTGATTACAATTAATTACTTACTGTACTGTGCAATGTTTTTGTTCAGCTGATCTTCCGTTATGAGTCCAATTGCTATATCTCTTGGTAGTGGAGTGGGTGGGCTGTTGTTATGGCCTTGGATGACCTTTGAGTAAGAGGTCAGTTGATGAGGTCAGCTGATGACCTCCAATGGCCAGTTGTGTGTCCACCAACAACCACACACACAACCAAGAAGAACTCAACTGAACGTCACACACACACCTACCTTACCTACCTTCGGCCCTTCAACAACACAAGTACACTTGGGCATCCTAACATCACTAATTAATTAATACATACTTTGACAACTGACAAAAGAATTCCAATTACCATTTTAATGTATTCCATTCATATTTCATTATTTCATTCCTTCCTTATTTCATGTTTCCACCCTTGTTATTTTTATATTGACTTAGCTTTTCAATACAACCCAATTTTACACAGCCATTTGAGCTCTGCCCTTCCTTGGCTTCCTCTGCTTCATTAATTTCACCTAAAACAAAACCCGTAATTAATATCAAAACAAAGAAAATTGTTGTTCCTGATTTATTGAAAGTTATTCGAGAGCCTACACTACTAGATCGCCTTTCCGCCTACTCTCAAACTCCCTCCCCCATTTGCTTTAGATTTGTGTGTATGACATCTTTGTCTTGGAGAGTGACTTGGACTCGTGCTTTGTCGTTTTACGCAATTCAGGTTCTTTTGGGCTACTCGGTATTTGGCTGAGTCTGGAAGAAACAAAACGATATTTAAGGGATGCATGGGGATTACCGTTGCTCTTGTAATTGCTCTTTCTCACCGTCTCTCCTCCCCTTCGAGGAGCATGTGATATGTCGCGATTTCGTTGTCCAGCACAACCTTGGTGTCCCACAGATCCTGGTACTCCTGGATGAGTTTGGCCTTGTCACCTCGTAGATCGTCATTCTCAGACTCCTTCTTTCCCATCTCTTTCGCAAAGTAGTCACGGTCCTCGGTCAACTGCTTCTCCAAGTCCTTGATTGTCTTTCCAAGGCCGTAGTTGTCGCCTTCAAGGAAGGACACTTTCTGCAGGGCTCCGTTGAGCTTCTCAGTGACTTCATGGAGCTCCCTGTTCTTTTCGTTGAGGGCCTCTCTGAGGCGGTTGATTTGGGAACTCAGGTCATCCGCCTTCTTCCGGTAAAGAACATCCTGAGCTTCTTTGTTCTTCTGGGCTTGGTGTTCGTACTGGTCACGCAACTGCTGGATGTCATTCTCCAGTTTAGACTCGTATTCCTATAAAACAATTCATAAAGTACTTATCCCCATCAACCGTTTTTATAATCTTCCTTACCTTTTTGAGTCTCCCGTCCATTTCTGCAATTTCCACTTCCCTGTGGCTCTTGATGTTCATGATTTCCTGCTCATAGATTTGTTTTTTGACCACAAAGTCCTCCACATGTCGATCCATTTGGTTCTGGAATTCAATCTTTTGCATGCACTCATCCTCCAGTTTGTTACCAAGCTCATCCACCATCTTCCCCAGGCGTATCACCTCCTCTTGCAAATCCTGCAGACAAATAAGCAAATAGTCAGCCATGCTCCTGATCTTCACTGGACATGCGCCTTCTCCCTTACTCTCTTTTCCTGTGACAGTTTTTCCCTGTCTGCATTTGCCTTCTGGAGGCCGGTGAAGAGGTTTCCGATTTCATCCTCTGCTTGTCCCAATTTATCTGCAAACTTCTTGCATTCTTTTGTCTTTTTGTCCAGCCTGGAAGTGCATTGGTTAATTACAATTATAAATTGGTCCTTCTAAAGTTACCGATTGCTGTAATCTGTGAGTTCCTTGTTTAGTTTTTCCTGGTTGAGTTCGAGTCGTGCCCTGTCCTTGTCCCTGTCCTGCAACTGCTTCCGCACTTCTTCCAATTCGTTGTCATAAGTCTTCTGGAGGAGACTCAGGGTCTGGATTGTATTCTCACGCTCAGTCACCAACTAGTCAACAACAAAATTAAGTTAAACTAGTTAAAATCATATATAGAATCTCTGTCGCCACCTCTTTGGAGAGAAGTGAATTTTCATCTTCGAGTTGTGACTTCCGTTCCAGAATGGAAGCCAGTCGGTTGTTGAGACTAATCAACGCATTCTTCTCGTCGATCCGAGAACGAGTCGTTGGAGTCTTGGGCCTCTCTGCCAAAAGCAAAAACAAAGTTCCAATTAATCCTAGTTAATTGCTCTGTGTTTGTTCCATGAGAACTCCACCCTTCGTTAACTTTTTCAGTAGCCAGAGTGTCCATGGATTGGCGTGACGTTGAAGTCACGGACTGAGTGGCACACGACATTGAGTGACAACAATGGAACAGGAAATCCCACATTCCTCTTCCGCTCGTCAAAGCACTCATACGCGCTCAAGGGGCTACGCACTCACGCAGCCACTCATCTCCAAAAGTTGCATAATCTGCGCATGAGCATTGGCATTGGAGAAAGTGTCTCCCACGCCTTCGTCCACGTGCTCCACTCCCACTCGTTGACACAATCGTTAAGACTGCAGGGATGATTTGCATTTCGTTAGTCCCATTCCAAGGAGAGGAAGAGAGAGTCCTGTGTTGCAATTGGTGTTGAGTGGAGCATTAATTAGCTTTGGAATTCCTATCTTATCTCAGGTGTGAAAATGAGCCTTGGCACTTCCCCTAATTTCAGCCAGATTAATAATCATACTTCAAATTCAGTTGAGTCAGAAGAATGGCCTTCGAACTCTGTGGAATTTGGGAGTGAAAGGATGAGTAAACTATTTAGGAATCATGGCAGAATGGACACTCTGACATCGTGACATGACATGGCCATTGTGAACTGAATTGGGACATTGGGAGTGGCCCACTTTCTCCAGCGCAGTCTCTCTGCCTTGTTTGTTTGTGATTGTTGTGAGTGAGCAACAATGCTTCCATTCTTCCACCTCCACCGAAGGAGTTCCTTTTGATTTATTTGCACTTTAGGGGAATGTTTTTCGTGGCCTGAGTTGGATTTCGTGGTCGTATAAAGAGGGAGAGGTCAACGACCCCTGAGGAATGAAGAGGAGAGGCATAAGTGGGGCAGAATGAGAAACAAGGAATTGGGAACAAACGAGAGAACCATTCCTGACTAATTGATTGGATGACTAATCGAATTAGTTAATTAAATTACCAATGTGTTGAGGCTCGTAGGTGCCATTGTTGGTCCCAGTCGTTGCTTTTGCTTTGGTGGCCATTGGTATTTGATTCGTTGGAAAGAGAATGTGTGCTAGGACATTTGTGGCTTGTGTCCTGGAAGCAACTGGTGTTATGCTGGAGGTGGATCGTGGACTACTGCCACTTCACTCGAGCACACTGCCTCACTGACACTGCCACTGTCACAATCCCCTATGAAACACCCAACCAGCCAACTGCAATGAAATTAAAATCCGGGCGTCAATGCGATTCCAATGGAAGCTAAAATGGAATTCCAGCTAAGTTGAATAGTGCTCTGCTAATGACCCATTGTTGTCTTCTCTGCGAACATCAACAATCTGAGTCTCATGAGTAGAAATCAACAAACAGAAAGAACGGGAACTGCAACAAGAGGAGATTCAACTACCCTCAGTGTCAGTCCATTCCAATCCGTGCAAAAACATCCCCCATTCCCTCCAGGGGCAGAGGGATTTAGAATCACAACAATGTATACAACATGTTCGGAATTTGGGGAATGACCAAAGCCCGACCTTGGACAGACAATGACAAAAAAGAGCGGAATAGAGTGGACTCATCCTCAGACAGGGAATTGGATTCTTCCCGGAGGTTGACGTTTGATGGGTTTAATTTATTCTAGCCCACATGCCATTCTACTTCCCTCATCTTCATTCTGGAGGATGACGTAAATGAGGAGAACAATTAGGCACAACAATGGAAACAAAGTCACCAATCGGAGACATTATAGATAGGCTAATGGGTCCCTCTGCCTTTGGCCATTGTTATCCCATGAGTAACACTTGGGAGTGTCCCCTGACCTAGAATTATTAGACTCTTTCAGCCAATTGACTAATTCAGCCAAGGTCTCACTCCAATTGTCCAATGGGGATTATTAGGTTAAGGATACTGGAATGAGGGAACACCGCTTATGCATTAATTCCAGTGGAAGCAAGTCTCTGAATAAATAAAAGTGCACCCACTAGGCCACTGAGTCAAATCAGGAGGACACTCCCCAGCCACGCGTCAAATCAACAAAGCATATAGGAGGAATATTTCCATAAATCAATTTGTAAACTTTACACTATTGACCTTACATGGCTAGATCTGAAGATACTGGAAGCGCACTAAGCGGGCCAAGTCGTCGGCTCCAGAGCTTTCAAAAATAAGCGCCATGTTGTGGGCTGCCTCGCACTTGAGGTCAAAGACATTTGCATCTCCAAAGTAGCGATGCTTGAGTGGGTCCACGTCATCAGGCGGGGGCTCCATTTCCAAAACCTTGAAGTATTGGTCCACTGCTAGGGAAAAGAAACCCAGTTGGTGGTAGATCCTTCCCATGTTATAAAACGTCTCCTGACACTTCCCTCGTAAAGTAACGTAGCGACTCATGCAGGCCAGGATGTCCATACACAGCTGGACTCTGTTCTGGCTTCCCTTTTGGCGAAGTACGTGAACACAGGTGCTGGCAATCATGAGGGGCACAATGGCGTCATCCGGAGCAATAGAAAGCAGGGCAAAATATTCGGTGAGGGCATTCTTGTAAGAGCCTGTTGTGAAGCTGATATGGGCGTTGAGAGCACGGAGCTCGTCCTCTTGAGGTGTCTTCCCCAGTACACGCAAGACATGGCGGGCGTAGCGACCAACTTTCCCACCAACTCCAAGGGCGTATGCAAATACGTTGATGACTATGGGTCTGTCTGAATGTTTCGCGAGGAAGATGCGCATTTGGTGTGGAAGAATGTATCTGTTCTTGATAAAGGTAGATGCAAAGTAGGCATGTAATTCCAGGTCCGATTCCATGAAGGAAGAGAAGACTTGTGAAGTACAGGCTGAGTAAGTGAGTCGGGTGAGCAAGTCCCATCTCTCCATGTGGCAGTAGAGGCGGGCAATCCGGAGATACACTTTATACTCAGCCTCTACATTGGGCACTTTGTCTAGGAAATTGACATCGGCGGGTTTGCTCCAAAGGCCACGCTGTCGTCGGTCATTTAAAACTGCCTTATTCCGCTTCCCATAGTTGCTCGCCATCACAATCACTGCAAAATGTAAAGTAAAAGCTCATATGTTCAAGGAATCGGCAGTGTGGCAAAGAGCTTACCAAGAGCGTCTTCTTTCCCCTTAACCTGGAGAAAATGGCGAGAGAGAAGGAGTTGTCCGAGCCTGATGAACTCAGCGTGTTCTCCTTGTTTGTACAATATTTGACATCGCTCAACCAAAAGATCAGGGTCAATATACTCATCCTCGGGTTCTGTATATATTATATTTTCCCAAATTATTTCATCTCTCATAGGTGGCAAGAGCTCTTACTGTGGTCCAAGGTTTCCAAGGCGTCATGCGTCCTTCCCAATCTTTGCAGAATTACTGCCAAATTGAGCCTCGCCAGAGTGTGATTGGGTGCTAACTGGACCACTTCCTTGTAGGCAACAATCGCTTCCTCGTATCGACCCAAAAGGAAGAGACACTCCCCATATCTCAGCCACACGGCAGCCTACACACAATTTAAATCAAATCAAATAAAAACATCATTTTCTCTGCCTAAAAAGTCATTCTGTCAAATTCTAATTTGACAATTGAAACATTACGAGGACGCTCATCATAGCAATCTGATAAAAATATAAAAAACTCTCATCTGAGGAGTTGTCCAAAATTATAATTAAGGACTACGCGCGTCAACAAGCCGTTGCCCTTAGTAACAGTAAAAATTCTCTGGCCAAGGTCAGCCCGTGTCAGGTCACAGGGTGTGGTA
>VNWY01001245.1:0-18405 GCA_009869845.1 Pseudachorutes palmiensis | reverse complement strand
AACCTTACTCTGTCATAATTAAGGAAAGAAATAATTAGCTCCGCCAATATACAACTCAATTAATTCTGCTTAGTTTGACACTATGCTAAATATTGCGGTACATTGCGGTATCATTAAGCCTGTCCAGCAATGCCATCTTGCGGTTATCATTTAAGTAAAGAGGTCATCGACCTTTAGCAGTTTTAGCCGTAAAGTATAACTACCTCAATTCAACAAAATAACACTGATTAGACACGCTAAAAATAAAACGATTGAATAAATAAACTCAATGAGCGAGAGATTCAGTTCTACTTTATTTTGTTTCTTCAGCAGGAGGGCAGAGGATTACATGCAGGTTGTAACTGAATCTGGGAGTAAACAAGAAAATCAATTTCAAGAACGCGATTTCAAAGGATTCACTTGAATTGCATGAAGTGAGTCCCATTTGTGACGCTGTGGCTGCAGTTTGCAATAAAACCAAACCGGTTTATTTCGCGTCCTTCTAATTTTGGCATTGAATTTTATCCTTCAGTTTCAACATGGGCTTCCTATTGAGCAATAGTGCTTATATTCTGTGAGATAATTAGCACTTAAACTATGTCAACAGTACCCGCAAAAGGAATCGATTTCATTGGGTTCACGCAGCTCTTTTCTTTAGCTGCTTCCAACGCTTTTCAGTGTTTCATCACTTCCATGAATGGACCGCTCTACCCTCCACAAGTAACTTAAAAAGCAATTTGGAATTAAACTAAAATCATAGTCATTTGCCCCAATTTGTTTACACTAGGTAGAACTCAGGGGGCTCAGTGCAGCGACATATGGAATCTTGCAAAGCTATTTCCGGTGTATTTTAACGGGTTTTATCCTCCTATGCGGGTTTTATGTGAGTTGCAACTTTCACAATTAGGTCACTTATTATAATGGGGAATAAATGTATTTTCTGCAGATGGAGAAATGTCGACTTAAACGATGTTTTGTTTATGGTGTCTTCCTCAATGGAATTGCAGGACTTGCAATGGGGTAAGCAGCTTCAAAAACTACAAAATGTTAGAATAAAACAATTAATTAGTATTTTATTAGATTCCTCGACTTTGTAACGGACCCCACTGGATTTGTTATCTTGTCGTTTGTGGTGAGAGGATTTGAGGCCATTGGGGCTGGAGCTTTCCTAGTCAGTATGTACATGATGGTCCCTATTCTATTCCAAAGTAGTGGTTTTGCATTCGTAAGGCTACGGCTATTACAAAATTACACGGGAAGAATGACCTTTGGGACCTTTTAGGGTATAATTCAAACTACATTCTTACTGGGAAACTCTCTTGGACCGCTCCTTGCGACATCTGCCGACGCTGTAATTGGATTCACAGCAACATACGTACTGTTTGGATTCGTTCAAGTACTGTCAAGTGTCTTGGGTGCAACTGTAATTCCAGCGGAGCTCGAAAACCAATATGAAGCCACAGGGTTGCGTCAGTTACTCAAGGAATTTTGGAAGCTGATTCAGAAGCGTTCAGTTCAGGCCTATGTATTCGGCTGCGCCGTTGCTGGCATAGGTCCTGACACCATTGCTGCTGTTCTCCAGCCACATTTACAAACAGTAACAGCCAATCAAGCGTAAGATTCCGTTCTTTGTATAAGATTTTTTTTTACATTTTTGCCAATAGATGGGGTTTACACAAGTAGAGGTTGGATGGATGTTTTTGTTGATGGCCATTCCTCAAACACTCGCACCGCTTTGGGGTTTCTTTGCTGATCATGTAAAGCTTCCTGAGCTTATCCTAGTCGGTGGAACTGTACTAATGGTTGTCGCTGTTATCACAGTTGGACCGTTCCCAGGGATAACACCGTGAGTCAAACTAGTGAAATCCCGACCAATCAGGACCAAATCACTTTTTACACTTTAGATCCTTTGGTCTCCTCGTCGGGGGACTTTTAATATTTGGATTTGCTCAAGGTGTCCTTGGTGTAGCAGCCATCAGTAACTTACGTTTCAAAGTCATGTATGGAATGAACTATATTTAGAAACTTTAAACTCATTTGACCCATTTATCTAGTACAATACGGACTCAAGGAAACGTTAACGACAATTAGCTTCGTGTCAATCGGGTACTTGAGTGCGACTTCCATTGGATCCGCCATTGGACCGGCCATGTCTGGTCTGCTATTTGCGTATTTCGGATTCCCCGAAGCCACGCTCTTCCTCCTGCCATTGCTAATTATTCTGGTAATAATTCGTTAGACTAACTCTGTTCTAGATTTAGTTTTGAACTTGTTTTGGATTTTTCAACTAGTGCCTATTGGTCATCCTTGAGCTGTTGAGGTCAAGAGGTCAACCAGGTCAACCAGGGGAACTTGACCCGCTTTTGACCCCAACATCCTCCTTCCAAAATTAAAATTGAAAAATTAAAAATAAATTGCCCAACTCTGCAGTGACAAGGGCGGGCTTTTGAGCTGCAAAAGAAAAACAGACAAAAAAATTCAGCACAATTTTGGATTCCTCTGGAAATTGGAAACTAATTGTTGCAATTAGTTAATTGTAATTATTGTTAATCAGCATTTGGTAAGTTCAATGCTTCATGCAGTTGCTGGAGTGTGTAATAAATCATAATATTTAATGATTTATACTGATTGGTTAATTGCAATATCTGTTTTTCCAGGTGTGATTCCTGTGGACAAAAGGATGACCCTGAATCTAAAGGTCAAGAGGAACTGCCTCCTTTGTAGAAAGAAAGTACTGCGAATTGAAGGTCAAGAGTCTGCTAGTTTCCACCACTGGAAGAAGCAATGTGCCAATGCCATTTGTGAAGAGCTCAATGTCAACGCCTCTATTTGTTCAAAGTTGTTTGAACGTGGATCCTACTGCCTCTTTTGCTACCAACTATTCCTTGACATTGACTATGTCAAGTCGAGTATTAAACGTCTGCAGGATAGACTTGCCCAACTGGTCCAGAAGACTGAAGCACTCGTGATGACAAATTACGGGAAAATAAAAAAGAGCGGAGAAAGTCATCAGTACTTTGAGGCAGTTAAATGTATTGGAGATCAGCTGGGACAGGGCAAAACGAAAACCAATGTGGTTCCTGCTGCAGAAGATCCTGGGTCACTTCCGATTCAGAGTCAACGGGAACCTTATATTCGTACTAGGCCAATGGCTGAAATTATCGATGAAAGCAGTAGAGATACGGTGATTCTGAGCTCAGATGATGAGTTTGAAGAAGCCGAAAATGAGGAAATCGAAGACGTGTCATCCCCAGTTGGAACTGAAGCTACTAAAAATGATAACAACATAGGGAATCCAAGTGCTCCTTCGTACGTTATAAATAATTGAAAATGCATAGCGTAGTAATTTAGAGTAATCAGTAATGTTTTATTTCAGAACCCCAGCACAATTACCATTTACTTTGACGGCATCATTTGGGAATAACCAATTCATCGTAGTTCCTGCTAATTCAACTGCCAATGTTGCTAAATTGCCAATTGCCCCACCGCCACGCCGGCCAGTAAATCAGCCTAAGACGAAGATGAAAACTAGGAAATCACCAACCATTGAAAGGATGAAATTGCATCGGGAATCACCAACCATTGAAAGGATGAAATTGCATCGGGAATCACCAACCATTGAAAGGATGAAATTGCATCGGGAATCACAAACTGTGCCTACAAAACCAAAGGCATTATCACGCCGCAACAGGCCTAGCAAAAGGATTTTCTGCCCTATTGCAAAGTGTAACTTCCGCTGTCTCCATCCTGAGATTTTGAGAGGCCACATTCTGAAGGTCCACGAAGGAGATCCCCGGCCGTTTAAGTGCGACATTTGTAATCGGGGGCATCGGGACAAAACTCATCGAGATGAACACAGGAAGGATCACAATGAGCCGACGATTCGCTGTCCGCACTGTCCAAAGCTGTTCACTCGGAAGTTTAAACTTCGATGTCACCTCAGGCGGACTCACTTTGAAGCCACCTTGAAACCAAAATGTCACATTTGTTTCAAAAGATTCAACACTGAAGACGAAGTCAAAGTTCATGAGGCCTTGCATGTGGATGCCACCAATACTTTCCCATGTGTCCTCTGCAGTTCATCCTTTTTACTTCAGTTTGAGCTTCAGAATCATGTGCTTCGAAAACACGAGGACGAGTATCGGAAGGCCGAGTGCACCAAATGTAACGAAAAGTTTTTCCACGATGATCAATTAAGGCATCACATGAAAAAAGTTCATCCAACGATTCTGAAACCGGAATTCTCTTGCAAACACCCAGGGTGTCATTACCACGGGACGGGTAAAGCCTTCTTTGAAGCACACATGATAAGTCACTCGGATGAAAGACCTTTTAAATGCACCTGGGGAGGGGAGTGCCGGAGAGCTTTCAAGATCAAATCAGCGCAACGGAGGCATATGTTAAGACATAGAATTGATTCCGGCGAAGTTGAAGCACCGTACAAGTGTTCCGTTTGTTCAAAAGGTAATTTCTTGAGTTAAAATGTTTTTATAGCTACTGAATAATTTTTAATTGAACTAGGATTTTCATCGAGGTGTCTTATGGCGCAGCACGCACGATATCACAGTGACGAGCGAGCATTCCTATGTACGTGAACTATTAAATCAACAAAGAATTGTTGGAAAATTTTCAACTTCGTTATAAAACCAACTCCACCCATTGAAAGCTCACTCGTCATAACTTTTTTAGGTGACCAATGCCCGAAACGGTTCAAAACCTTGGCAAACTTGATGACTCATACTACAGTGTACCATGGATCTCACTCAGATACTCCGGGCACCGCTCCGCCTTTGCTCTGGACTGGGGTAACGGATTCTGCAAAAGTTAGTGAGACCGAGGATGAAGGTGAAGGTAGGTCTACAAAGATAATAACAAAAATTCATTAGCGCTTTTTTATTTGACATACTTTTTCCAGGCCTTATTACTGGCATCCGTGGAAATTGTTCCGTGTGCGGAGGAACAAGTGGTTTGAAACGAATTCGCAAAGCAACGTGCTGCAGTGCTTGCAAAACATTTTTCATGCTGGCTCATCAACCCTTCCGCCGTCGTCCTATGAAGTGTGACGGAGATGGGAATTGCCCTATAACCGTTCAGACACGACGCGACTGCGCTGCATGTCGACTTGCAAAATGTTACAAAATCGGATTAAGACCTGACGTGGATGCGATTAGTGGCTGGGGATCGAGGACACCAGCTGCGAAAAGTGTTAAGTCCAGAACCGGAAAGGGAACATCAGCCTCGACTGTCAGGAGTACTGGAACATGTGCCGTTTGTGAAACGCAAACTAGAGTCAATACTTACTATGGCGGAAACTCTGTCTGCAACAACTGTGCAGTATTTTTTAGGGATGCAATTCGGAAAGAGCGGAAAGGCGTTTGTGTTTATGATGGAAGTTGTCCAGAAGTTTTGCGATGCTTCGCTTGCCGTCTTAGTAAATGTGTAGCGGTCGGGATGAAGCGTGAAGGTACGAAACTTATTTTAAAAAACTAACTATGGAAATATTTTATTTTTATTATTTCCAGACGTTTCTGCAGCTCCGGCTGTTCCTGAGCTGCCAGTTGGTGTCTGTCCACTTTGTGACAGGGAGAAAGTGGAACTCCTTTCAAAATATGGGATTCCAATTTGCATCCGTTGCAATTACTGGTTTTGGAAATATTCGAAATCTCCATCCAGTGAATTCCAAGAGTGCTGGAGGAGTGGCAAATGCGTTGTGACCGATTCTAAGTGTACTAGTTGTAAATGGCGCAAGGCCATTGAAGTTGGACTGTGTCCAGAAAGTATAAGTCACTTTCGCCTTTTACTAGGCCACTTTTCACATTGGGATTTTTGTCATTTCAGAAGTCAAGGAAAAGTCTGTGAGGAGGAAGAAGAGACCAAAGAATTCTCCCGATGAGAAGGCTTCCGCATCTGTGGAATGTGTATGCAGCATCTGTGGAGACGTTGGACGATTTAAATACCCAAATGGCTTCAGTTGCAATCCTTGCTACATGTCATTTAGGAAAATGACGAATCAGGCCAAGGAGTATCAATGCTCTAAAAATGGAAACTGTGAGATGGACATAATCACAAGGACTGAATGCCAAGCATGTCGATTCCAAAAGTGCTTCGCCATCGGAATGAGGAAAAGTAAGACCTTGCAATTTCTCCTGTAAGCTACTAGAGTAAAACTGATTTTATTTCCCTAAGGGTATTCATATGCTCCACGGAAACCGCCTATTGACTGGGGAGATTGCAGAATCTGTGAAGACAAGGCGATAGGATGTAATTACGGAGTTGTCACTTGTGAATCCTGTCTCTACTTCTTCATGAAATCGGACACAAGAAACATTCGAGAATGCCAGAATGACGGGAATTGTATGATTGACAAGGAATCTCGTTCAAAATGCAGTGCCTGTCGGCTTGAAAAATGCATATCTTCTGGAATGAAAAAATTCTGTAAGCACTCGCTTTGGAATTATGAAAGAAAGCATAGTTCAAGTTTGTTTTTTCTTTCAGCTCGAAAACACAGACTCGGACGAATCCCACGGAACTCGGCCGAAGCTAAAGCGTTCAGAGCGGCAAAGCTGAAGGCTAAAAATCTTCACTCGAGTAATTCCTCGGTCTCAAATCAAAATCAAGAACAAACCACTGGTGGTGAGCCTCGTGTCTACCAACTTTTGTAACACTAAACTGTATTTTAATTCTTTTTAATATACACGTACTGCTCAAACTTTTAATTAAGGAATCCCCACTCTGTTTTTCTAAGTTGATTTACAAATGCATGTACAGTATTTCCCTTCTTCCGCAAACACCAAGTTCTGTCGCAATGTGACATTGTGAACGACAGTATTGACACCACTGTCATTCCTAAGTAGAGCATAAATAATTCACGCAAATGTCCAAGCGAGAGAACAACACCACTGGAAGGGCGTGAAGAAGAAAACCTGGAATCAAGGGCTGAATAGAATTTGTCAAGCTGTGGATCATCTTTGGATTTGTCTGTTCGTTCTCCATCGTATAAATCCCGAATCCATTTGTCCACTAATCCAGTTTCGACATACGAAGCCAATATGTAGTTGAAGGGTTCAACAAGCTTGGATTCAGGCTGCACTGCTATTGCAAGTATCGCCCAGTAGATGGCCTGTGCTGGCCTGAATACAAACTCAGATGAACGAACTGAAGATGGCAGTTTTGTATTTACAAAACCATCGCCAAATATATCCCAAGTGATGCACGCAACATGCTCCAGTAGCAATGCTTCAGTCATGCATGTAGGCATCTTCTTTTGTACCAGACGTCTCCGCAGTGCTTTAACCACTGGGGATGGGCTGTTGGCAAAGAAATGGACCGCAGCTCCACCAATGTGGTAAAAGTTTAGTTCATAACTAGGATTTGCTGCTAGTTCTTCAAACGTTTCTGGGACGTCAACCAAGTTTCCTGGGTGTGTCAATGACGCCATTAGTTGACTCTTGTAGCCGGTAGAAATAATCAGAACAAAGCACAGCCAGAGTGCAGCTATAAACCGAACCTTGACAAGATGGATATTCGGAATAGGTACAGCCTCGTCCATCAATAGTGCAAAAACAACTAGAAGAATCTTCTGAAGCTTTTGCATCCGCCAGTACAAGAGGTACAGGAGAATGACCATAGCCATAGAGGATATCAAAATCAACAACCACACTTGCCACTTGTATGAACCAATGAGAGCACTTGCTTTCCCAAACTGGCGTGAAGTCCAAAAGTAAATTCGAATGTATGCCACTGTACTTGTGAAGCGTAGAACACTGTTCCTTTCAAATGTACGGGCGACGACTACAACGTTGGATTCATTTCTCAAAATGTTTCCAATTGTACCAGTCCAACTACCATTTCGTAACAGAATTCCAGGGCCTTGACTCTCGAACAAGAAAGTATAAGTAAAATTTATTTTCGCCGATGCTTCATTTAGGATATGATAAACAGGTCCAGAGAATGTAAGATGACGACTACTTGGGTCACTGACAGCGTTGAAAAATGGGGGATACTTTGGAGGTATTGAGACTCGAAGTTTTTGGAACCGCAAGTGGTGCAAACCAAATTTTGAAGTGGCATTCGTCCTATAAATTGTAAATAGAAATATGATTTTTAAAAAGATCCATAGTGTAGTATGGACGGACATGATGCAGGGACTGAAATGTTGAAATGAAGCGACTCACAGCCTTGGTTGTACTTAAACTTAATTAGTTAATTAAAATGAAGTGTACGCGAGTTGAGAGTGTTCTTTTCTATTCATTTGATGACAGGTATAAATGATGATGGAAGATGACAGGTGATGACGGTAAATTGTAAACGAATGAAGAGTGATTGCCAGCAACTTTCCGACATTTTTCCAATACATTTCTATGCAAAGTTGTAACTGAAACAACTTTCCATTCTGAGTTGATTTCTTGAAAATTGCAAATGCATACTTCAGTTTTCTGGGAAAACCGATGTCAGTCGAATGAATTTGATTGCATTTGAGTGTGTTCGTAAAATGCGTAAAATGCTGTTGAGTGTTTAGCCTTTAAAGTGGAAATAACGTAATCACTGTTTGAAACAACGTCATCAATGAAATAACATTATTAACTGATTTGTCTGACAAACTGAACACTTTAAAACTAATTCAAGAGGGCCAATCATATCATTCCTTTGGGAAGCAACTATCCCAAATCCAATTACAATCTCTGATAATGGAACATTAGCTGATTGTAAATCACTTATAAGCTTCTCCTAACTTCAAGTGTCATTCGTAATTAACTTTGCCAATTAGGATGAGGATTCTGCTCTTACTAGCTGTTTTTGGCTTTACCTTCGGAGCATCAGCTCCAAATCCACCAAAAAATGTAAGCTACGTTGCAAAGTTAATTGAAACCTTTGACATGCTTGTGATTTCTAAAATTCTCTGCAGTGCGGCACTTGCTCTTTCCATTCTCACGACGCCATCTTTCAGAGGTGCATCCAACCAGGGGTCATCCACCTTACTTATGGTAATTGATACTCGCAAAATATTTATTTTAATCGCACTTTAAATTGTAGATGATGGACCTTATCCCGTTAGAACGAATCCATTGTTGGATTTACTAAAGGCACATAACATTTCGGCTACTTTCTTCATCAATGGGGCAAATTATTCACCAGGTTTGGACCACCCTGAGGGAAGGGCGACTGTTCGACGAGCTGTAAACGAAGTGAGTATTAGTTATTACATATTTTAAATAAGATAATTTGTAATTGTTTTTCAAGGGTCACACAATCGGTCACCATACTTGGTCTCACAAGGACTTACTTAATCAATCGCGCGACTCCATCTTGGAAGAAATGAATACCCTGACGAATAAGATTGACGAAGTATTGGGATTCAAGCCAACTTTTATGCGTCCACCTTATGGAAACTTCAACGATACAGTTGCAGATATAATTATTGGTGAGCTTGGTTTTAAAATGATGTTGTGGAGCATTTGTCCTTGCGACTGGGGTGGCGACATTGACTACAGCTTGCATGCCTACAAAAAGGTACTTGAAAGGACTGATCCTAGAACAACGCCTGGGTTCATAAGCCTCCATCACGACCCTATTCAAGTGCAAGTCGAATTCACAACCAAAGTCATCGAGTACGTGGCCACCACTGGATATCGATTTGTCAATCTTCGGGAATGCCTTGGCTTTCCATAAAAGAACAATAGAAGTTAATAAAATACGGGTTTGAATGTCCACAAAAGAAATTGGGCGTAGGGTTTTACTGGAAGCTCAATGATTAGGAGTTTAATGAAGTTTTAATAATATATTAGATGGTTAGAGTTTGAACAAGTTTTGTTCAATAAGATCCCAATCAGGAAGCTTATTAGCATTCTCCACGTCGAGCGACTCTCAACTCTGTAAATAAGTACAACGAATATTTAAGTAATTTGCAAAAACGAATTTATATTTATGACTTACGTGGTAAGTTCCTCTGAGCTTGTGTCAATTCACAAATGTTGTTGTAAGTCTGGCCATTGGAACCACAAAGAGGATCGTGATTCTTCGTACATCCAACAGTCTGTGAATGTATAAGCTTTAGCGCCATCTGGTTATTGGTAGTTGGCAACAACGGGACTTACGCTATCAATCCCCCCTGGCCCTCCTCCTGTTGTCAGGGTTGTTGGTTTCTGTGCCTGCTGATGCGTCGGAGCGTCCTCTTGTGGGAAACTGAATCTTTCGTTTGGAATGTCCCTTGTTAACTGAGCATCTGCCGGTACTCCAGTTCCAGTGGGTACTTTTGGTTTGTTTGTTGGAAAGGTTGATGGCTGGTTGGTTGAAGGATTGGTTGGTTGGTTGATTGGAAGGATCGTAAGGTCATCATGCTGCTGGCTCTCCCTGGTGTTCACAGCTGGTGTTCCTCGCTGTCCTACAGGAACTGCATCGTTTCCAAACGCAGAAACAATCGATAAAGTCAACAGCAAAATAAAAGGTGTCTTCATCTTCAAAACTTCCGAAGCGTACTGCAAATTTATTTAGCTTATTAGAACTGATTGACAAAGTAAAAGGTTTCACGGGGTTTATATAGGTGAAGTGCAAGGGGAATGAGCGAGTTTAGCAGCTTCATTCTAATTGGCATTTTCCATGTCCTTGACCATGGACACATGGGAACTCGTCCTGATCCTTATCCAAAGTCTCAAGTTTAAATCACAATAAAGTGCTAATTGAGGTAGATTTAATTATCACATTCATATGAGAATCGGAATGCAAAATTAACCTTCTGAATCCTGAAGGTCAGAGGTTGAATCATTTCATCTAGAGGTTATCACTAGTTTCTGGCTAGTTCAGGACACTCAGATGATTCTAATTAGGGTGTAGATCAGTTCCACAAATGCAATGACCTTATTGCAAATCCAATTGATTAAAGTAATTGCACCAGTTGTCATTATGAATTTGATATTCCATTATCCACATCTGTCACCAATTGTTCAAAATAGCCTTTTGTAATGATGTTAACAACCCAAAGTCCTCTTTCGACCATTGTAGTTGCCTTTCACAATGAATAAATTGCACTGTTTGCTCTTCCTTGTATTCTTATCAGTACAACTAATTGCTGGAAGGTTCCTTCAAACTACTGAAGAAGGAAATGTAGTTGAAGCTGGTGAATTGGGAAGCATACGAGGGAAGTTCACAAAAACTAGGAATGGAGGACGGCCAATTGTCCAGTTTTCTGGAATTCCATATGCTCTTCCTCCGACAGGAAAGAAGCGATTCATGGTAAACAAAATGGAGTCGTTTTTATTACATTTTATGACATTATACTGTACAATTGGATAGCCATCTGAATTATTCGACGGACCGTTGACGCCAGATGGCGCTGTTTTCAACGCCACTTCCTATGGCTCCCCTTGCCCTCAGGTCAAAGGTGGAGATGAAAATTGCCTCTTTCTGAACATAGCCACTGCTAACACACGGCGACCTTCGGGTGACCTCTTCCCTGTAATCGTTTACATCCATGGCGCCGGTGAGCCGGTTCTAAAACCATGCAAAAGCGGTGTAATTACCATTTAAATTGGTTCGCAGCTTTCGTAAAGGGAAACGCAAATAAATTCGATGGTCAACTTTTGCTGAAGCGAGACCTCATTGTGGTTTCATTCAATTACCGCCTAGGTGTTTTTGGTAAGCTCATTAAACCAGAAATTATGGCAACTAATTTAAATATGTGTGTGTGCAGGGTACTTTGGAATGGCTAGTGACATCGCCCCTGGAAATGCCGGGCTCTATGATGCCCTTACAGTCCTCCACTGGGTTCAAAAATACATCCATCACTTTGGTGGTGATCCCAATTCGGTAACCCTAGCGGGTCAAAGTTCAGGCTCTGCCTCTGTGACACACTTGCTCCTAAGTCCACTTTCAAAGGGACTTTTCCACCGAGCAATTGCTATGAGTGGGACTGCTCTTAATGGCTGGGCGTCAACGTCCAATCCAAGGAAGAGTGGACTGCGGATAGCCCAGTTGACTAATTGCTACAACACAACGTTATTAGATGTCGTAGTTGAATCAAAGCTAGTTGAAATTGTAGATTGTCTAAAGGAACTTTCCCCTACGGTGCTGATTGATGCCCAAGAACGATATCAGGTTAGATCAAAACTCAATTCCACAGCTCATGAAACTACATAGTTTGGATTATTTGAGATTAGGTTGAAGAACGAAAAGCTGGACGAAACGGCTTTGAAGCTGTGAATCCATCGATCACTTTCAATGCCTTGAACGAAGTGCCCACCGTCCTATCAGATTTCCCAGTAAACGTTTTGAAGAATGGGGAGGAAATGAAAGTTCCGCTAATGCTTGGAGCTACAAAACAAGATGGCGAATTCGCTCTTGGACTTATTTACTTTTACTACCTCCTTCCTAATGGAGTCTTGGGGAACGGTAGCTTCATGAGAGAAGAACTAGTGCCCACAATGATATCCTCAGTGGGTAAGTTCAGTCACAAGATGGCGCTTTGTGGGCACCATTTAACACCCCAGTTGTTTCCAGGATTCAATCCAGGAGATGAGATTTCCAAAGGAGCCTTTGCAACAGCGTATCTCGGTGATTGTCGCAAATCGGGCAATTTCACTCAAATGTTACCTGGCCTGACTGACGTGAGATCATAAATGTTAAAGGGAAGGTGATTAAGGACTTTTGCCTTTTTGCAGATATCCACAGTCCTCTTCTTTAAGGCGGCAGCCCTTCAACTAGCACAGTTTCATTCCGAACGAAATCCGACTTTCCTGTATAGCTTTGATTTCAAGGGAACACGGACTCAGCATCATCCTCTTCTTCCGTACCCTGGAGGTTCGTTTTTATAAAAAAAATCCAGTTCCAATCCTAAAATTGTAAAAGTCTGGAAGCCTGGACTGTAATATGTATATAAATGTAAAATTATTTCCAGGCGTAGCTCATTCTGATGACACAATTTACTTATTTCCGGTGCAAGATTTTGAGTTTAATTCTGACGAGGCAAGAGTGAGCGACTTCATGGTGGACACATGGGCGACATTTACCAGAACAGGGTAATGCCAGGGGAAACCAAATCCTTCCATCTGGATTCAGAACTTTTTGTTTTAAAAACTAAAATGATTTTGATGAATGACATCCAAGGTCACCAGCAACTGTCAACTCGTCAGTCCAGTGGCCAGAGTTTGGCCAGAGCAATGGAAACTACCTCATAATCAACAAAGAGCCAAGCGTCAATTACAATTACAAGCAGGAATGGATCGGAGCTTCCCGTGACCTTCTTGGGAATTCTACCTGTTCCGTCTGACCCCGTGTCAATCCTTTGCTCAATGCATTTCACGAATGAAAATAAATTATTGATTTGCTGCAGGTCATTTTATTATTAAAGAATATCGTCAAGCTTTGTTTATTGTCGTCCATGAACAGAAACTAAAAATTATTTCAGAAATGGGTAAATTGTGTAATTCCGATGTATCACCCAATATCTAGAAATAAATTTCAATTATACTTTTGCTTTGAATTAGATTTTAGCTTACAGCATTCTCCGCATGAAAGGCGACATTGGACTCTCATGTATCTTGGATTATTAAAGCATTCCCCATATCTAGCCCATTCAGGACAGAGGTAATTATTGTCCCCGCAAACGCCTTGAAACAATCAATTTAAGAACATCAAACGAAATTACATTTTAGATTGCTCACATTGATGGCAAGTGATTGGACAATTTCTCAGCATGAAGCCAGGATTCGTTTCACACTCGAGTCTTTTAGCCCTTTCATAACAACTTGGATACAACTTCGGTTCAAAGCAACCTGTTCAAAGGTCAAATTAAAAACAGATTTTATTTACTCGTAATTTAGGAAATTGTGATTTACCAAAAGTGGCTGAGTTTGAATGGGCAAATGCCAAGACAAGTCCGATGAGAATCATGATCCGCAGTTCAGAATTCATTTTCCAATTAAAACGACTCTATTACGTAACAACAAAACTTTAGCTATACTTCAATTTCTAAAAGTCTTGGAAAGGTTTTTTTCTCGATTGGCGTGTTGTCCTCAAATAGCAAAAGAAAGTACAGTTTAAGCTTAGTTTTCCAATAGAAATAAGACTACTTTTTTGGTCAAATTAAATTAAACCTTAAACTTGAATGCTAAGTGGCTACTGAATCGGAGGCCAAGGTGACATTTGGCATAGGAGAAGAGCGTCATAGCTTATGTCAAGTGGAATTTGAATAAATCTGAATGGAACTTAGCGTCATATTCCAAATCCCAGGTGGATTTTATTCGATCAGAATCTGCTGAAATTGGAAGTTTGAAAAACATCCATATCCATAATTTAATTTTTAATTTATTGAAATGCGCACTGACTAATTGACCTAATTATCAACACTTTGACCTCTTTCCTGCGGATCATCTGGATTTCCCGTTCTCAAATTGAATTTAATTGAATGTGGAATATCAATTAGCATTTAGGTCACATTACTATTAACCATCCGGTATAAAACGAGGGGCACTGCTGGCAGAACTTAGTTGAATCATTTGAAATCTCAAGATGCTAAAAGTAACGCTATTCATCGGTCTCATTGTGGTTTTTGGCACTGTCTGCCAATCTGCGCTAGTAAGGAAGCGGGCAACGGAGCAATTTGACCGGCTGAGCTTCGATGGATACGACGACGATGCCGATGGCAAGGTCACAAGGGAAGAATTCAAGGAGTTGCTCGACGGTCATGAAGAGTTCACTCCGGAGGATATTGAACTTGCCTTTGTCCGGGCAGACGCAAATGGAGACGACAGTATAACATTCGAAGAATGGAGATCATGGGACGACTGAAGCGGCAATCTAATTTTTAGTTAATGACGTCAGGTAAAAACCTCTGTACCTTAATCTTGTAATTTCAAGAGGTTATAAAATAAATCAAGGGCCCTGTGGCTCCTTTTTCTGAAGCTCATCCTATGTTTTCGAAACTGATTTTTACAGATTAAAAAAGGTTTCAAAGAAATGTTGTAAACAAAGGCCTTGGCCTTTTTCTAAAATCCATGGATCACACTTCGACCCAAGATTTTCCCTTTGACGTTTCGACTTTGACTCTGTTACAAGGAATTTTTCAGCAAATTGATCGCAATGTTAATTATGCCCAGTGTTTTCCCCAGAATTTTCTCACTCATTCAGGTACTGGATGGTTATGCTAATGCAGAGGGTAATTAGAAGATTGGACATTGGCACAATGTATTCCCAGAAATAATTTCTCACTAATTGCATTTGGAACAGATCATGAATATCCTCCGGTGGTTATAAATACGAATGCCTGCGTTCCACAACATTTGTTTTAAAGCGTCATTCATTTCAAGCATCAAGTCATTTTTGTTTATCCAGGAAGTAAATATTTTCATTTGCGGTTTTGATTATGGCTAAAGCTTCCCTGTTCCTGTGGGTTTTACTAGCTGTGCTTCTTATAGTGGCAGTCACCAATGTCGCCGGTGAGTTAAAAATTAGGAATCCATTTTGAAAGAATTAGATTTAGGTATTTATTAACTTTCTCTTCAATTTCTGGAATATTTGACACTTTGCAGGGTGCTCCACTTATAATGACTGTGGGAGTAATTCCTGTGAAGGAGGCTGGAGATGCTGCAACAATGGCCAGTGCACTTGCACCACCAAGGACTGGACAGTATGGGGAGCTAGATGCACATGAAATTCAATAGAATCAATCCAGATTTTATTAAATGTGTCTCGATTTCATTGAATCTAGAATAATAATAATTATGGAAATGATAGGTTCTCAACTGTAATTGCCTTTCCTAATGTTTTGACCATTGTTTCTTATCCTATGGAAGGGATTCGTTTTATTCTGAGCTGGATTTTCCGAGGTCAAGGTTATTTATACCCTTGCACAATGACAATCCCAGAGTTTGTTAATTTGGTCAAAGGGATATGAGCCCTTTACAAAGACTATAAATATGAGTTCCTACATTGCTCAAGAACCATTCTACTTTTTAGTGTTGATTTGACCTTGTTCGAAGCTCTGCCCTCGTTGTCGCTGCGAACAGTCATGGGCCAAGCATCTTTGTTCCTCTCCCTTCTCCTCCTAACCTCTGTTCTGATGGTCGCCGTCACTAATGTCGCCGGTGAGTAGAATTAACCTTCCATACCCAACCGGTTACTTTATAATTGCTCATTTCTGTTAAGGATGCTTTGTGTATTCCGATTGCGAGCGAAGACCGTGTGAAGGAGGATGGAGATGCTGTAGCAGCGGCCATTGCACCTGTACTTCCAAGGACTGGACAATATGGGGGGCTAGATGTACATAAGCCAGAAGATGTCAACGCGCTCAGTCAACGACTTTTCCAAGACCATCGCCATTTCAAAATATCAAAACGATGCATTCAGTTTTATGGTGAGAGTTCACAGACACGGGTTACGTAAAATGACGCTATTCTTGTACAAAATAACATTTACAATTTGAAGCATTCTAGTGTAACATATTGGTTCCTGCATTATCAACCAGAAAGATTGCAAGAGCTTAAAATAAACTAAAGGTATTTTGATCCAAAATTCTGTACCGAAATTTCTCAGTCTCTTTTCAGAGATCTCTTTTGTTTTTCCATCTTTTCTCCATTCCCAGTTGAACAGTTGTAACTTCAATTGGTTTTTGCATTCGATCAAGTGAATGCTCCGTGCTGATGTTGCTTTGCAGGGCAGCGGAAGTGAAGCATAAGCATACCATTTTTAATTCAAGGATGAAAAGACAAAGCGGTTCTGAATCTGTGTTTCTGGGAATGGCACTGAGAGCCTTTTGGTGGTCAATGGTCCCTTGTGTCTTTTAAAGATGAACATTTACTGATTCCAAAGATATTTCAAACGAACTTGACTTTTCGACCCAGTTTCAATGCATTTAATACAACAAAGGGATTTTGTCTTCCTACTTATTGGAAATCGATGCCTCTGTCCCCCTTTGGATGGACCCTTCGGAAGCTATATAAACACGAACCCCCTGCATCCCTTCAAAACAACAGTTAACTGTCAGCATTAGTCCAGTTTGGACCCTTCGCCTTCCAGGAAGTCGCTACTGCTTTTACATTTTGGTCATGGCTCAAGCATCTCTCTTCCTTTGTCTTCTAGCATCCATTCTCCTAATGGTCACCGGTATGTACAATTCTGGGGTATTGTGAACTACTATTTTTCCATTGGCCTAATTCCTTTGTCGTTTTTGTTTCCAGTTGTTGATACCTGTATTACTTATCACGATTGTAGCCTCGGAACTTGTTCTGGAGGCTGGAGATGCTGCAGCCAAGGTTTCTGTAGATGCACTCCAAGGGACTACCAACCTTGGGTTCTTATGTGCGTCTAAATCGTCACTGGAAATGTCAACCTTCAACCCACAATTCTGCAAATGATTCAAACCTTTCTTGTAAAATTTTGTCAGGTCTAGGTCATTCAAATTCCATTTTGTTCCGTTATTGCTTGACATCTTTACTTGAGATTAAAATCCTACTTTAGATTGAATTCAATCAATTTGAGGTGCTCCTGGAATTTTGAGAACCAAATAATATGTGGAAAATTGCACGAAGCATGGGAAATTAGACCCAAGAAGTTTGGATCCCATTCATAAAATGGTCACCGGTCATTGTCAATGGTCAGTTTTCTCTTTACATCGGCAGTCACGGCGAATCATTCTGCTCCTAATCTTCAAAAAAAAGGATGTAAAGTGTTCTTCGCCCATAGTCCAAATTATCCAATGACAGCTAGCTAAATGATAGCTCTCTTTACATGAGCAGATCGGGTTTTATTTACCATTCAATTGGCCAATCCCTCGCCGAAATAATTGTATAACTAATCAAAAAGGTGAGTACAGTTTTATTAAATTTTGTTTACTTCGAAGAATATTAATTTACATTCCTTTTTCAATTTTCAGAGCATTTGTAAAAAGATGATAACGTTAGTGACGGTGATGGAGAAGAAATGGAGGAAAGTGGAAGAAGAAATGCCATAGAATTCCCCACTCCAGAACTGCAAGGGCGTGAAGAAATGGAGGAAATAAAAGAAACGACGCCTCCTGTCGTAACAAGGTTGTGTGAACCCACGTGACATTGCGTCGACCCAGCTTTCCTTGAAGGTCACTGATTCCAAGTGTGCCTTGCCCATGGGCCGAAGCATCACGAAGAGTCTGATGATGATAATGACCGCCCAGATGACGAGGAAAAGCATCGAAGAGACATCAATGTTATCCATGTACCTGACATTTGCAAATACGATTCCACAGAGTGTGAACAAAGACTGAACCTTTATGGCAAAGATCAAGTACGAAAACACACTGTTGAAATCATTCGTTAACTTTTGCAATTCCTTGTACAGCTGCATCACTTCTTCTAACGTTAAAGACGTAAAAGGTCTCGGTTCGTCCATTTCCTTGTATGCCAACATTTTCAACATTTTCGACAAGGAAATCGGATAGCCGACTAGAATCATGTCATTTTT
>VNWY01001244.1:0-18433 GCA_009869845.1 Pseudachorutes palmiensis | reverse complement strand
TCTGGCTGCGGCCATCTTTACTTCTTCTCGTTCATACGCTTTGCAAGCAGATCGGCAGATGATGACTGACCACCAGAGGGCCTTCCTTCACTCTTGTTCCCCACTGAAGGTGGAAATTGGAAGGTTCCGCTGCTTCACAAAAGATACGACCATCGTTATACTGCGAATGATCACTTACTTGACGTTCAAAATAGTTGCTGCGTTATAGCTATTTAGAGCGACGTGCTGCTCCTGAGCACAATATTGTAGGAGAAGAAAGGCGAGATGTAGCTAAGCAAAGGATGTCATTGATTATAACCTTTTAATTTGGACATGTGACTGAGTCACTGTTCCTTTGCTATTTGTATGGTTGTGTTCTATAGGCTAGTTTTGTGGTTCATCAGCCCGTTCATCAGAACCCCCTTCAACTAGTTTTCGAATGACTTCGATTCTTTGGCACATGGTTTCGTTCTTCCGCTTCTCTGCTTCGACTTTCCTTTTTTCAGCTTCGTCTTCCCTTTCCTTTGCTTCCGATTCTTCCTTCTCAATTCTAGCCACCTCTACGTTCCGTCTAAATAAACCAAACAAAATATGTAATTAATAAAATGATCTGGGCATTGGATATGCAGAATAGCTTATTCACACTCACCGCTCGATCTCACGTGCAACGTCTGGGAGTGGGTCCCAATCTGAGTTGTGCAAGAGCGGCGATCCCATGAACGTATACCGAATCGCTTCTGCCAGCGGGTCTGATGAATTTAGGCTGTAAGTGTCATGCAATAGTAAATTAAATAAGTTTGATCCACAGTTCCATGTTCAACTCACATTTTGAAGATTGGTGGCAGTTTGAGGATTTCACTATTATATTGAACTGCACGTGCTCCCATCGAGCGCAAGGCTGCCACCACCTCTGGCTCCATGCCCGAAAAGAATTCTTCCTCAGCACGATCTGCAAGACGCTCCCTTTCTTCCTCGATACCTTCCTGCATTGTCTTCCTCTTCTTGTACTTGGGCCTAGAAAAAGTCACGTAAAAGGTTGTATACAAAGCAGAATGACTCATGGAAGAATAACATATGAAACATGCGTCTTACTTAGGAGGCACCGGCGGTTCGGTTGGTGGTTTAGCCAATTCGACCTTCATAGCAGCAATTGCAGCAAGGGCTTCAACATCCGTTTCTTCTTGTGTCAGTGGACACAGTGGTTTTAGGAAAATATCTTCCCATACGCACCATTCAAAACCAGCTTTCCTGGTTTCCGCCTCTTCAGCCAGTTTTCTATTCAACCAAAATCTAAAGCCTTAATATTAGTGTTTACGAAACAGACTCACTTTTTCATTTCTGGTGATAGCTCAGGTTCAGATGGTGGAGGATCGACATTCTCGTTCGTCTGTTGATCCGTTACAGTGTCGGCGACTGACTGCGCTTCTTCATTCACAACTGCTGGAGATTCGACTTGGTCAGCAGATTGTTGCAAGACTTTCTGTCGGTCAAGTTCATCCTGCGCTCTAAAGAGTGAAGGGAAATAAATACAAGATACAAAACGAAGAAATGATACTTTGAGTTATTCATTTGTAAAAACATACTCTTTCGCTTCAATCCGCTTCACGGTTTCGATGGCTATGAACGTCTCCAACCATTGAGCTATTGCGCCGTCAATTTCATCAACCTTTTTGCTAAGAGCAAAATAATCCTTACGCATTGATGTCCTGGAGAATATCATGTCTCTGACTCACTATGTCAAATCTAATTGATCAAACAACCGGAACAGGGGTGCAATGTTGGGCCACTTGAGCACTGGTTGACGAGGTATTCCAGTTGGTAATGAGTCTCCCAACGAAGCGGCATCACTTTCACCTGTCTTCATGGATGCAATTCGAATGTATAATTTCAGCCATTCTTCTGGATCGGGTTCTTTCCTTTCTTCAGTCGTTTGTCTAAACAATAGGAAAATGTTAGTTACGCAACTAGGGATCTGGTGATGCAAATCACTTTTCAGTATCGACGGAATAGAACTCAGGCAGATAGGACAGTAGTGACGGATCGATTCCAAAAGTTTCTCGCCGAGTTGAAGAAGGTCCAATCAAAGGGCCAAGCCCTTGAGCTCCCGCTTCGACCCGACTTTCACAGTACGTTTTGAGCCATTCTTCTGCTTTCGCTTCGAGTTCTTCCAATTTCCTGTTGAGCAGTTAAATGAAAATAAATAAGAATAAGAGGCTTGATTTTGTGAGTGTGTGAGACTTGTGATGATCCGGGCGAATTGACTCAGCCGAAGAGGATAGATAAATGCCGTCATAGTCCGCTGGTGGTGGTGGTGGTGGGTTAGTTTGCGCTTTTGGAGGCAACGCTGTTTTGATATGTTCCGGCCGGTCTGATTGGGCTTTGACTTCCTCAAATGTAGGTCGTGGTGGTAGTTGATCTGGACGTGGCCCAGGTTCAAGTGCTGGACACTGTTCAAATGCAGTTCGTGGCCTAGGTGCATCAATTCGACCAGTTGCATAAGCCTTTCTGGTGTTGGATGTGTAAATCTCCAGCCACCCACGTGCTTCTGCTTCTACAGCTTCTGTATTCCGACTATAAAGACAACAATTAGAATAGAACTACATTAATTGTAACTTACTATCTATAATCCATTTTCACACAGAGTAAAGTTCAATCCACACGCTGTTGAATGCTGGTGCTGGATAAAACGATCAAACGGTAAGAGCACTGACTGCGGATGCTTGGTGTTATAAACGGACTGGATACGTTTACCAAGCAGTGGCCCTGGAGATTAATTAAATCCTTTTTTAAATTACTTTGTTTTGATTAGGCTTTTTGTGTGTATTTTGGAGTAACTTTGTCTTCCTTGCTGTCAAACGGACGAGTTCACTCGCCAGGCGCGCTGAGGGGAGTCAGCTGCCTCCCACATTCCTTCCCTTCCTCCCCTCCGGCCGAGACACCAAATGCACAATAATTCAACAAACAAAATAATTTTTACAAAATTAAAATACTGTTTTCCATTTTCCCAATAAAACAGAAGGCTTTGACCTATGACCTTGGCTTGGTATATTGGAATAGTAAATTGAAAAAGAGTAAAGAAATCCATAAATTGAATAATTCCACAGAATGTTTATTAAAAGCACAACGCGATTGTTCAGAATTGATTGTGATGGATCATCATCTGACTGGAAGATTCAATTCTTAATTTCAACACTTAATGTTCCAAAGCCAGTTAATCGACTATTGGCTAAAATGATTTTTATTAATTTTGCAAATCATATGGTAATACAAATCTTGTGCTGCTGTACAAAATTCTTAAAGTAAAGTTAAAATGTAAAATCAAATGTTTTTTGTCAACGCTAGCAAGAACTGTCTAGACATTTTTTTTTGGTTTGGTATTTTGTAGGAGAGTCCACTCTGCCCTCAGTACGCTTCGCTTGGGGGGATGGGAAAGGAAAAGCAAAGGAGCGACGGGAGCAATGAACTCTGAACTCAAGAAACTCCTCACTCTTCTTTTTCTTTGTCTCTTTACCACTTCATTTTTGGGTCCGAAGACCAGACGAGTCTTTCATTTTACGGAAGCAAGGTCTCTCCCTTTACTCCAATTTTCAACAATTACCAAATCAATTTAACCGAAACATCCAGGACATCCAGTCTACGAGGGATTGTTGCTTGTCAGGAATAGTTGTTCAGAGTAAGTATAATTTATTAAAATAACATTTTAGGGGAAATTGAAAGTGGCAGAGGTCAATGACACTGGATGATGAACCCGATGGATCTCTTTGTCACTTCCTACTCTGTCTTCCATATTAGTTACAAAAACAAACAACAAGGCAACTAAAATTTCAATTCTTCTCTTGCAGGTTTGTAGTTGGTGTCTCGTTTCCGGTTCGCTCTTCTTCGACACGGTTGACTAAGCGGTTAGGCAAAACAATGGCGTCCAATAATGTACCGACTACTCCGGGAATTGCGTACTCTCACAAGTACAGCGACGGTGTGCATGAGTTTCGGTAAGTTTTTAGTGTACAATTGAACAGCAATGTCGTCCCTTTGTGACAACTTGTATTTTACATTGTTTCAGGCACGTGTATGTGACGAAGAAGGAGCTTGTAGAACGGATCCCCTCCCATCGTACGATGTCAGAATCCGAGTGGCGTTCTTTGGGCGTTCAACAAGGTCCAGGTTGGGTGCATTACCACATACACCAACCTGAACCTCACATTCTTCTATTTCGACGTTTGATTGCCGAGTCTCCAGATCCACTTCATTACCGTTCATGTCCTCATCCTATGCCATACTAAACCCAGCAGGAAGCCACAAGCCAATTCAAAAACTTGAATGTAAGAAATCTCTACCAAATGTTGTTTTCGATTTCGTCATATCTCAATTGGTCAAATCTTTGTTTGAATTATGATTCATTAAAATGAATGTCAAGTAAAACTCGCTGTTGCTGATAACGTTGTCTCAGTTTAATTTTTTCTCACAAACGTTCAAACAGGGAAATCTCCGATTATATTTTTTCATATTCCAATTATAGACAATATAAAATATTTCTCCAAAATGAATTACAATTTGTGCTGTGAACTACACAGTCCATTTCAATTAAATATAAAGACAACTTTTCTCTTCAACTAAGGAGTAACTAAGTAGGTAATCTAATAGTCACCCTTTCTTGTGGAAACTTTACATTTGGATGGAAAACTGAGTTTACTTTTAATTTGAAAAATCATAGGAACCGTTGATATCAATGAACCAGAGTGAATCAGCGCATTGCTAGAAGTTGTTGAATTCTTAACACACGCCTAATTCTAAATTAGTTTAACCAAACGGTAAAAGGAATAAGGGCTAAATAAAAGACTGATGATCCGCTATTTCAAAAGTGAAAACTTCATAGTTGTCTTGTCTGGCTGTTACAATTCCAATTTGGGGACCCAGTCAAGATGTCATATAAAGTTCCTTTACAATAATTTTTATTACAGATTTGTTAGTCATTTATTGTTAGATTTGAAAGAAAAGAATCCAGCTAAGGAAAGGAAGATTGATGAAAACGATGGATCGATTTACCACCGTTGTGGTGGTGGTGGTCCATAATACGGCTGGGGTTGTGGCGGGTAAGGTCCTGGTTGGCCATAAGGCTGCGGTGGCATCATCACTGGCTGCTGGATCACAGTGGGTGGAGCACTGACTTCTTTCTTGTCTGGAAAGAAAATGATCATTGAATTATCGAATAGAAACTGGATAGAAATTACTTTACCTCTGCAACAGCCGCAGCATAGGTAGCAGCATGCAGCGCACATGGCGCATTCCAACAATTCGTCAAAGTCCAGACACATCTTGGGAACTTGATTTACATCAACTTCTTTTGGTTGGGTTCGCACTCTTTCCTTTCTTGAATTGGACTGGTTCCTCCTTGGTTAAAAACCTTCTGGACAGTGTTAAGTTGCACCTAGTTCCTATTTGTCATCACATTTATCAAATGGAAAAAGTGTATGACTCACATTATGCTAAGCATAAGTAACAAAGTGTGATGAATTTCAACTACAGAGTTATCCGCATTGAGTCAACATCAGGAATACTAATTACAAAACTCATTATGGAATTTACATCGAAATGGTTCCATCTCACGATCCAGTCAGTATATGGCTGTACTGTCCGGAAACAAGAAATGAGTGGGATTTCTACCGAGTTAAATTGAAGGTCATCCTTTACGGAATGGACAACGACAGAACAAAAGTGAAGTCCAAAAAAGCATGCGAGAATGAAATGGTAGCCGTATAGGAAATCTACATGGAAGAAAGTTTACTTTCTTACCAGTAGAATTGCCTTTGATGTAAAGTAAATGAGCTTCCCTACTATTCTAATGCAGTGAGACTTTTGAAAGTATCCAAAACTCCCTAAATAAATGCAGTTCAATTTACACGACTTTAAGCACTTGGTCATTAATTCCCGGCCCAATTCCTTTTGCTCGCTTCTTTTCCATGAATTCACAAATTTTTTCGACGTGTCATACACATCTCCTAATTTCATGTGGGACAAGTAAAAGAAAACTCCAGCGGCTGTAGAAATTCCCATAAGGAGAAGTAGTCCAGTGAATGGGATGAGACTGTGGAATTGGATCAGTATCGTATTGGACACCACTGCCATAACCATTACACCCTCGAACATGACCACAGTCAGATTTCTAAAGAAGCCATTGCACCGGTTCCAAGTTAGTTGGAGACAACGATAGTAATGCAACGCAGTTCCAGGCCTCCTGAGTTTCTTTGAAGTATACGGACTGAATGCCTTGCTCCTGAACAGAAAAATTAGAATTCAATGCCCCCATTTGGAAATGAATCCTTACCCTATTTCAGTTGTGAGGAAAATGGCATTTAAGACATGAAGTACACATATGGGAAGTGTAAGCGTGACAGCAGAGCCAATGCCAGAACATAAAATCAGAGTAGGCAAATACATGTATGGAACATGGATGGCAGACCAGAGAGAAGCCTCCACGGGAAACAAAGATGTTAGGAAAATTGCTTTGTTTGGATTGTAGATGTTGTAAAAGACTCCGACAAGCACCAATCCAACAGTCCCGGCTGGAGTGATGGCCAATATAAGGTCACAAAGGGGATCAATACGAGCGCCCGGTTTTACAAATTCTAAAATAATACACGATCGATAGTTTGAATTTAGAGTGTTCGCGTCCTATAGCTTACTTTGCATCCCAGTCCAGAATCCAATGATCATATTTGCCAAGTAGATGATTTCGTCTGAGAGGAACGTGATGATGAATTGAAAGACAAGGGATAATGATAGCAAGCTGATGCCCAATAGGCTCACCGCATTCTGCAGTCTAGTTTGAACTGACCAAGCTCGGCTGGCACTCAAAATCATAAATGCTGCGGAACCAATGAGTAAACACTTGAACAAATTCCAGGGTAAACGGGACTTTGTCGTCTCCAACTTTTCAAGTAGAACCTTATCCTGATTCCAAGTAAACGGCACTGCTTTGAGGATGCAAGGGCACTTAAGGGAAAAAAGGACAAGTCGAAGCCTAGCTTTGCTCAACATTATCATCAATTCTCAAATTCAGACTGACCGTTTTATTTCAGGGTAATTTTCCTAAAACGGTAAATAATTCACTTTGCAAGGAACAAGGTTTGCCACTTACCGTTTTTATTCCAATCAATAAAAGTTACACGGGGCATCTGGAGTGGCTAGTTTCTTATTAAATTATTTATATTAACTCCATATTTATTTCAAAGAAGAAAATTCCTACTACTAGAAACAAGGTAGAAAGTAAGGAAATCCCATGCATAAAAGAAGCGCTTGATTTTTGTCTAAAACAGAAACAAAAAGTTAATGCCACATTGTAATCAACGAACAAGGTCAAGACTTACTTGGAACCGGTGGTAGGACGTAATTGGCCTGGACCAGTGACGTTGCCAAAGACTCCTTCTGAAACTATGTCGTCGCTAGCTGAAGTTGCTAGCTGCTCAATGAGAGCAGCGTAAATGTCAATTCCTTTTTCAAAGTCGTCGATCCGAAGGTGCTCGTTTACTGCATGCATTAAATTCGGAGTTTTGAAAAGTGGACTGAATCCAAGGACCGGGATGCCAATTTGTCTTAGGTAGATTCCATCAGTTCCAGCTGGAAAAATTGTAGGTGCAGCCTTAAGCTTCCTGTACAAAATTGAAAATTAGGAATTCCATACGCAAGTACTTTTTACAAGTACATTAAACGAAATGCATCCTGGACTCGTGACAACCACCACGAGTTTTGTGTAATGTCCGTTTGTGGAGCAGAGATGTCCCAATTGAAGTCACCGAAAAGGTCATAAGTCACATCGTCTCCAGCCATGCTGCAAGTGTTGTTGATAAAGCGCTGGAACTCTCTCAGATTCCAATGTGGGGTGACTCTGATGTCGAAAAAGGCAGAAAGCCAAGGTGGAGTTACATTCTCTAGGAATCCGCCCTAGATTAGTAAAATCCTTCATTGGGTCAGGAATTTAAATGTCCGTAACAAAACTCACATCTATCATATTCAAATTGACCGTTGTGACGTCACCAAGCTTTAAGGATTTGTCTACTGTGAGACGCCATCTCTCCTGTTCCCTCAAGTTCAGCATCCTGTTGACTACGAAGCGAAGTTTTTCTCCCGCCGTGTTGTTCATCAGCAGAGACCCATGACCCGTTGTTCCCGGAATTATAAACTTTATCCCTAAAAGTTAAACCCTATTAGCCAAACGTAGGGATTTTCTATAAACTCACAAATGGTGACTCTATTCGCGTAGTAAATGTTAGCTACGTTTGAATCTTCATTTTGAATTCCTTCGTCTAGTGCAAATCCAATGTTGAGAGCTTTGAATTCCTGGGTGTGCACGAATAAAGAAATCCCTCCAAGCCCACCTTTCTCTTCGTCTGGAAACCACAATGCAGCCGAGTAAAAGTAAAATGTAAAGCACACATTCTTTACCAGGGAAGAATCCCATATGAATGGTACGAACTGGTTTGACCCCGTGGGACTGGAGTCGGCGAATAGCCCCGAACTGCTGAACTGCGATACACTTCATATCCTGTGCTCCACGTCCATAAATTACTCCATCAGCAACAACTCCTCCAAAGGGGTCAACCGTCCAACCTTCCTAATTGAGATGAACAGTAGCTTGAGAGGAGAGGTCAATGGACATAATTGAATTACCTGATCCACTCCTACAACGTCCATGTGACTGTACAGAAGGACGCTAGAGAGAGCAGAGTTGCTACCACGCCAGGTCAGCCATACCACGGGTAAACCACGGGAGTTATTTCCCGTCGGTGGAAGATCCAGACGATGGAATTCTAAATTTAGTTTTCGCGCTTGTTCCGTTATCCATGAAATTGCAGGTTCTGTTTGATTAATTATGGATGAATTACTAAATCAAGGGTCTTGTGAGCTTTACCAAAATCAGGATTTGGATGAGCGGTGTTGATCTGCAAGTATTCCCGAAATAGATTCACATCCTCTTCTCCACAATCAACGAAAATCCACGTCCCCAAAAAGACAAAGGAGAAGACGACAATCCCTCTGAAGTGCATGACCACTCAATCTAGAATCTCAACTGAGTCGAGCGTTATGTTCGCAGTAAGCTTATAGCGGTCGAGTTTGTTCCAGGCATTGGTGCTAATTAAGCATTCAAAACAAATTCCACGACCCATTTTACGTCAATCATTTCCGTGCTGTGGCTTAATGAATCCCACTTGGAATGAAGTAAACTATTAGGAAAACTTAAAGATTCCTTGTACTGGTAGCGATAGCCTAAGTAGGATGAGGATATGTAGATTTATTACTGTGAATTAATTTCTGACAGAAACACCTAATAGTCAAATGCGTTTGCGACTTGTACAGATGAAGTCCTAAGAAGGAGAGAGTTTGCTAACTTGTGCAAAAGTATATTGCCATTGGGGAATAGAGCAGGAATTATCCGGCTGTAGCAGCTTTAAGTATTTTCATATCACAATCCTCCGTGTGTAAGTGGGACAACGTGAGAACCTTGAGGGAAGATGTCAGTCTTGGAAGGGAAAGCAGTAACAGCTAGACGCTTGCTCCGTACTCCTAATAGTAAATAGCTATGGAGGACAGCCGTTTAAAACAGGAGGAATATAGGTGGCATTCCTCCTCGTAAGGAAGGAATGGATTTCCCAAAATGTAGGTCGTTCTTCGTCCTGTCGGCGCCAGGTGTCGGACATCAGCTGATACACGTCACGTGAGCACCCGGAAGGTTTGGAGAGTCCCTCGAACACGTCCCCTTGGTCATCAGCCGATAGACGACGGAGGTTGTGGAGAACCTCTGAATTGCTCATCGTCGGGTAGGGGGAGTGACGACAAAATGAAAGGATTTCCCAAAGCGTCACGCCAAAGGACCACACGTCACTTTTTGTAGAGTACTTTCCCTAGTGTAATAAAAAATTATAAATATAATCCACAATACTGGAATTATCAAAAGTGTTTTTCACTTACGAGGAAGAGTGATTCCCAAGCCATCCATCGAATGGGCAGTGGGATTTTCCCATCAAGACGGAAGTAATCTGTTGAGTAAAGGTCCGTGTCAGTAGCAAAGTGGGACACTTTCACCACCAGTCCTCTTCCAATCACGCAGTTCCTAGGGACCATCCATATTAACATATTTCATTCTGCTTATGTTGCATGGCTCTCATGAATCTCACCTCGTGGCCAAGTCTCGGTGTACAATATTTCGACTTTCGAGGAATTTCATTCCGCTGGAGACTTGGACTGCCAGGTAGAGGAGAGTTCCAGAGTCAAGCCGTTGAGGTGCATTGGGCAGTAGTGAGTCATTTTGTCTTAGAAACTGACACAAGTCTCCAAGTTCAAGGAATTCTAGGAGGACACAGAATGGTTCCTCCTCTGTACAGGCGCCTAAAACTTGTGCAACGTTAGGGTCCTCAAGGGAAGCCAGAAGCCGAACTTCTTCCAAGAAATCTGATCTGTGGTTAGACACAAACAATGTCGTCAATTATTCACAATACAGTCAAGCTTCATTCCCCGTTTCAAACATACTTGTCCTTTTCAGTTGAATTTTTGAGAAGGTGCTTGACAGCCACGAGTGTATTCTCGCCCCTTCCTGTTCCCAGTTCTCCAATAAAGACCTGCGTTACACACGTCCAAAGTAAATTAAAAAATTACAGTGGAAATAACATTGTCCATACAGTTCCGAATACACCGTCTCCGAGTTTCCTAAGCATTCTTAGCTGATGTTTTGGAATCTCCGGAATCCCGAGTTGCCTTAAGCTGAGTTGAGCTGCTAGCATGCGAGCAGGCGCAGGTGAGTTTGGTACTCGTTTGAGCGGACTGCTGAGCGTTGAAGGGATGAGTTTGCCTAGTTCATTTGGTACTGCATACTCATACTCATTGCAGGAATCTGGAAATAAGAGATCGATCCAGCATTAAGCCTTTCATGTCACTCACTCCCAAATGGGGGCTTAACTAATCTGACTAAAATAAAAGGCGCCATTGAGGAAGGTGTGCCTGCATGCTTCGTTCGTTTAGTAATTTCAAATGAGTGGAAATCACGACAAAATGAAATCCATCAGTTTCTTCACGCACGTTTCTTTTCACTAGTCTAATATTCTCATTTCCATGAACTTGGTCGGTAACTTTTATCGCCTTTCTCCCCTGCTAGGCCAAGATGTAGATCAAACTTTCCCTCTTGCTCCTAATCACATGCATGTAACCAAAGTTTATTTTTGTACTAAGAGTAATAAAATTTACAACTTTGGTCTCCTAGACTGAACTGGTGGTGAATGAGTGGAAGGAAGGGAGGGGGTTGACGATAAAACAAAAAGGCGCTCTGGCCATTCCTCTGCATGTCATCCATAATCATAAATTGAGCTTTCCCTCCATGAGGAGTAAATGAGGCATAATAAATGGCGGATCCCGTGCAACTGCAACAGTGGGAGGTCATTCCCTAGGCACAAACTTTGTATTCCTTTCTCTCTGTGTGGGAACCGTGGGGGCTGTTGATTCCAGACGCACGGCCTGGATTGTTATTGTCCAGCAAAGTCTCTCCTCCATTTCCCCTGAATGTCCGTGTCTGGAGAAAGTTCTCTGATAAGGTCTCTATGCGTGCGGAGAAATCATTAGACGTCGAATTGTCATTCCCCCTGCCCGTCTTCTCCTCTCCAATTACGAAGAAAACTCTTACCACTTGCTCCATAAATTGTTTATCAACCGAAAAAAAACAGGCGGTTCTACTAAAAAAAGAAGGCAACTAACTGAGGGGACTTTTAATGCAATTGAACTCTAAATGCGGGACAAGGGAATGGCGTAGGAGTACAAGAGTTAGGCAATAGGAAGAAAAAACGAGGATAATGGATGCTTAGAGTGGACGACTTAACTTCCATTTATGTTCAAAATCCAGGTATCTCAACCTCCTGAATTCCTTTTATTGGGAACACATTGACCCCCTCACCCCCTTGCTGGAGCGGGGGGAATCATTTTCTATTTATATGCTTCCAGTCCCTTTCCCGACCCCTTTTCCGTCTAATGCAAAAGGCGTATTCCCCAAGTCTGAGAGTAATGACAGCAAAGTGCCATTTTGCATTCTCAATCAAGCGTGGCGGTAAATTGAAAAATGAGAAAAGAAAACAGGGGTGAGGGGTGAGTGTGTGTAGGAATTATCCAAACGGGAGGTTGTGAGTTGCAGACTGAATTCAGAATTGAGCGACTTGCTTCCTCTGTATGTTCCTGTTCACTTTGCATGCACATTGGACATAGATCCAAAGTCTAACAGCGTTTATCCATCAAGGCACCCACTTCCAAATGAGTTCAAGCAGAATGGAATCTTTCTCGCTTCCTCTTCCCATCCAGAAGAAGAAGAGGAAACGGTGAAATTGAATTTGAGTTCAACACTTTCAGTATGCGAGGCCATGCTTCCTTGATCGATTGTTTTTCTTTTACAAGTCGTTGACAAGGGAAGAAGGAATTTGAGAGAAACACCATCACACTCGTGCTAAACTTTTCCAAAATTGTTTCTCCAAAACTCTCATATCTGTTCCATACTCCCCCTGCATCTCTATTACGTCCAGCAGAAGAAATGATTGGAAAGAAAGAACCCCGTCCAGCACCAGCTGTGGCCCTTTCTAATTCCGCTTGGACAAACTTCAATCTTACCTGTGGCATTTGGAGGCGTGGAGGTGGAGACGAGAGACGAGCTGTAGTATTCAGCCATCTTATCACCAACACGGCCTGCTACACTACCTGCTTGGTTCGTAGCCGTTCCAGGGAAGCTGCTGAGTTGTGATTGGTTGAGGGGGATGAAGGGCTCTTGATACTCGGGTGCTGCCATCTTCCACTTCCCAGTGCTAGGAGCTGGAGCCATGTATCCAAACTCTGTTTGACTTTCATATGGCAGAGTCCCTGTATTGCTCCCTGGTCGTTTCTTTGTTCTTCTTAACTTATTGCGCAGGAGCAGGGCCGAGAGAAGGAGAAGAAGAACCAAAAGAATAGCCACAAAGGAACTGACAATGGCTGTCATTACGATGGCTCCAGAGCTCCATTCGTTGCTCTCAGCCGGAAGTGATGAGGAGCTTCCCTTCCCTGTAAGAGAGGAGAAAAGACAAGCGTAAAAATGACAATGGACGGCAAGTCGTAAACACCTTGATGGGAGTGCGAGTGAAAGCATAAAATAAAGAAAAGGATTTTTGATGTACTCACGCGGAGCTAGTGGAGTACCCATCTGGGAAAGCCCATCTGAAGCGTCTCGTTGTACACTGAGCCCATTGTCGTCTTCAGCTCCGCCTGTAGTCGTAGTGGTGGTGATGCTTTCATCCGTGAAAGTCCCAATCCCTGGTTCTGGACAAAGCAATCAAAGGAGGGAGGTTGAAGAGTGTAATTAATCATACTGGTGGTGGTGGAGGGGGGTAGGGGGAAGCTCCTTACGGGAGTCAAATGTAACTTCACTGATGAGAATCCACTTGGCAGCCCAATACAATTGGATTTTGACAAATCGACCTGGGCGATGGTGGAGTTTGATTGAGACGTTCTTTGGATCCTCAAAAATACAGTCCTCCATGGGGAAATAGGAAATTGGATCTCCTGGGTAAATCTTTCCACCAATGCTAAAGGAGACACGAGCCTCTTGGAAGACCTGGAATCAAAAGAAAGCAGTGTCATTTCCCTTTGAATTTCCACTTCGTCCATGTACGTGACGAAGTAACTCCACTCCTTTGGCTTCTAATCTGCATAAATCAAGGCACTTTCCCGAAGCAACAGCATCCGCTTCCCTCTTCCCAAAAATAAAAACAGGCGAGACGACGGCCGAGTTTTGTGCAAATGATCTACTAAGGCTTGAAACGGGATACAGCCATTAGGGAATTTCTTCTAATTTGGATAACAACTTTTTGCCCCATAGTTCCTTCGTCTTGGGTATTTTTTTTTATAAAAACAATGGAATTGGAGAGGAGGAGCGTAAGGGTTCGGTTGTAATAATGGATGGTGCGTACTTGAAGTAGGCCATAAATAAAGGATGATTTGAAACTCCCTCCATGAGCAGGGCACCTGAGCCCCCTCCTTCCCCACTCGTCACTTTCCTAACGAGGAATAAATTGGCAAAAGACACGACGCCTAGCCCATTAGACACGGGGAACTAACGAGGAATTTTTAATGACCCATCAATTTCACTTAAGACTTTGGAACGTCCTTACTCATCCAGCCATCTATCCTGTTATGCAGAATTCATTTCTGGTGCCATATGTGCGAGTGCATGGGAAATTGTAATGTAAGGTGTGGGTGGGTAGTGATGGATGCGAAGTTGTCATCCTAAGTAAACAAGTTGTCATGTCTGTGCGGGTGGGTTTAAATATTGGCCTCCACCAGACCGCGTTCTTCGGGATGACAATAATCAGTGGGTGACTGAGTCAAAGGAATCCTACTTGGGCTTGAAAGAGAAAATTTTAATTGTTTCTGACACTTTTACGAGCCGTCGTAAAAGTCCTAGTCCAGCTTTAACCACTGGAGAAAGGAGCAATCGTAAATTTACATTAATAACGTCGAACAACAAAGGGGGAATGGGCGGTGGTGTATAAGGAAACCTCAGAAGATAAGAAGACTTTCATCCACCACATCATGAAAGACCCTACACCAAAACTTTAAGTTTCCCGCAGTTCCAAAATCAACTGGAATGGAAGTAAGAAATGAAGATTTAATGGTGAATTCAGGTTTTATGGCAATTTGCGCCTGTCACAGCTCATTCGCAAAAGTCTCGTTTGGTTGTTCCAACAGGGAGGCGACCATGCAGGAATTCTCAATCACTTCTGTCTGCTCTGAACTTTTTAATTAACTCGTTCCCTTTCACTTTGATCCATTTAGAATCCAGACTCCCTCCCTGGGTGAGAATAAAGCGGAGCAAAGTGTCAATAAAACTTTCAATTGACTTTGGTCCTCATCAAATCTCTTAGACAAATGTGGCGCCTGTGCAGACACGAAGAATAACAGGAATAACTAAGAAGAGTCTTCTGTACCTGAACCTCTTTGGTGAATTGATTGCTCGTGTGGATGTGAATCCCGTTGAATTCACGGACAGAATCAAATTTGAAAATGAGCTCGATCGGATTCCCGTGCGTCTTTGAATCGTTTTTCCATCCAACCCAGCCTTTTCCTGTTGAAAAGAGAAGAAAGCGGTTAGCTCTGTGGATGCTTGTGATGGACATGGAGTGAAAGTTTCTAGGCTAGTGGTACTGTCTTGAGAGGATGGATTGATGATGCGTGGTTTAATGGTGGAGGACATTAATGTTGTTTTTAGCAGGAGCACTTAAATTCCATTCAGATCTGCTCTTTCCTTTTCTTCGTTTTATGATCGGTGGTGGGTTGAAAGTGCTCTAAACTGGTAGGTGGAGATGATGGAATGTAGAGTGAAAGGGATAAGTGAAAGTGCAAACACAAATGTGCTTCCCAACGTAAGCATTTTGACTAGGAAAGTTCTATCTCTCCCGGTTTAGTACTTTGGTGTCACTTTGTCAGAGAAATGGAAAAGCGGATTATGGCTTTGGCTGTGGCCTTAGTAGCTAAACCGCTTACCACGCTCATGTCCATAGAAATCATCTTTGAAGTTATCCGGCCCTCCTTTCCCGTCGACGAGTTGCCCAAGGCCATTCCGAAGGGCTCCCCCTTCCCAAGTCCCGTCGTAAGTCTGGTCGTAGAAGTTCCAGTTCTCTCCACGCTTGCTCCCTTGAGGGATTTGATAGCTCAGGAGGCCCCCTGGAAGGAAGAAAAACGTCGTGAAGGTGTCTTTGTCTAAAGTGAAAGTGATGGGGCAGGGTTAAATTCAATTCTCCGGGCACCCACTATAAGGAGACTTTTGTCCAACGACATCATGTCAGAGAACAGTGGGAGAAAGTGGACTTTCTAAATGGTAAATCGTTTTCTCTTCATTCTCTTTTGGTCTCCGTGTCGGTAGTGGTGGAAGACACTTTGTCTTAATTCGGATTAGTTGACGTAATGGGAGCAGGAGAGGGAAGTTGGCACTTCCATAAGGCTCCTTTCCCCATCCATTTCCATTACCATAATAAATAATTGCGTCTTCCACTTTGGAGCCTCACGGCGGTCGATGAAACTAAATGAATTAAGGGGGGAAAGCTGCCTCCATTCCTCATCTTATTAAACCACACACACCGCCTTATCCGATGGAAAGATCAATTTCAAAACCTCCACAAATTTATTCAATCAACTCCGGAAGGAAGCCACCATGCCCGTGTGGATCCTCGTAGGCCCATAATTCTTGCAATTAGGGGGAGCTACTGTTTCCCCGGTCATCTTTTGAAATGGTAATTTCGTTGAATTCCTTTGAATACCAAATGAGTGTTTTCAATTACCTCTGAATGGACATCCGTAAATCTCAACCCGCATACAAACGGTCCTTCGATGGTGGCTATATGGATGGAACCGAAGCTTAGAGGCAACGATCGACGTTTTGAGCTCAACCTTGGCCGGAGTGTAGGTGTTGATGTTCGCTTTCAAAATCTAGAAATTCAGAACAGACTCCAACTCTTAACAATTTGTTTCACTCTTTTATTGGGAATTGGATGAGAGTGGTGTTGTTAATGGGCCTCAAGTGGCCTTCCCGCAGTCTTAAAGTCCCCCCACTAGTTTCACCCGGGCATTTGCATTCCCTCCTTACTCCAAATTCATTGGCAGAGGGACGATTCTTTCTGATAGCAATCACATAAAAAGCAAATAAGGAACCCAGCGGACTCATTTCATTATCCATTGCCAGTACATTCCTCCAAATGGCCAGAACGTGGCGCCAGCCCCCTCAACGAAAAACAAACTTACATGCTCCTAAAGAGCCAAAAACATAATTCCTATGACTGAAAATCTTGTAAGCATCCAAAGGCCTTTGCATCTCATCCACTCTCTCAAAGCTCCCGCTGTTCCTTCATTCCGCACTTATGCTTTCACCAATGGCTCTCCTCATATGCTCTCTCAAGCTCAACTCTACAAGCATTTTACCTCGTTCCCAGTGTTGTCCCGGTAGCGGACCCATTTCCCAAGCTCCGGTCGCCAGTAGGACAGGATGTAGTTCTCAGCAAACTCCGCCCCTTGACCGTTCCCAAATCGACCCTGAGTCTCAGTCGCTGTGATGACATGGACGGTGTGAAGGTCAACCTGGAGATGGAAGAGTTAAAGGTGAAGATTACGATCGTGATGGGCAAGGGAGGGGTTAAGCATCCCATCTTTCGTCACATTTCCTTATCAGCTCGGATCCTAATTTCTTCACAGCCCATCTTCATTGTCATCCTCACACGGACGGTGGGCATAAAAGCAAAGGACAACGGTGTGTGGTAGGGACGCTTTTATGTGTGCTACGTGCGGAGACATAAATGAGTCAAGATATTTTGAGATGATAACCGCATCGCAGAGGCCAGCGGCTGGTCTAGTATGGTGTAGATTTTGTGGGAGTAAGTTGGGGACAGAGGGTCACGTGAGGACTTTGTTTGCTTACCTCCAGCCATTCCTCAGCATCTGATGTCACTTGGGACTTTGGGCACCACGCACCACCCTGCCGTTCTATCCTCACCCTGAAAAGAAGATTTTAATTATCCATCTCGAGCAAGGATCAAAATCCAGCAAAGGATTTATACGTCAAGGCGTCTCTCTTCCTCTCTCAAGTTAAGGAAAAGTTTGGCTGAAGTTTATTATCCCGCTCTCATTAGCCAATGAGCTCCTTTGTGATTTTAAACAACAAGGCCTTTACAAAAGGAAAGCGAGTTGGCCAAACTATTCCTTTATTAGAGTGTGCAGGGCATATAAACTGATTTTAAAGCAACATCCTCCGTCGTTTGTTTTGCGTAGAAGCAACTCCCATTGGAATTCGAAATGTGACCCCCCTTTGTCTGCACTCCTTCCCTGGGTGCTTAATTAATTTAAAAGATCCCCTTAAACTTATTAAATATCTCCGCCTCCTGGCGGATTTCAATTCCCCTCTGTTTCCTGACAAGGGACGCTCCTTTGAAAAAGAAAGTTATGAAAATGTGGAGAGAATTGCCCGCATAGCGGAGCAGCAGGAAAGGAGTCATGGTCTTTTGGATTTTGAATTGGGCTCCTTTCCTCCCGGGCACCTTTCCATGAAGTGGTAAACGATCCCTGTTATTTCCCTAATGCGATGCTGGCGGATCCTCCTGCCTGTCACTGGATCTCGTTAGCTCCGGCCCGCCCGAGAGATCAAAGGGAAAAGTGTTGATGGGAAGAATGGAAAGAAGTGAAATCTGATAGGGAAGCTTCCAAATTAATTTCCCATGGAAGGGAAATTTTCAAGTTCCCTGAATCCCTCGTCCTCCACAAATCTTCCTCGTGTGTAGACGGTACCCTTGAGCACTTTAAAAATTGAATTCACAATTAAAACACCGGGGTGTGTGTTAATGAGGCTGAAGGGGTTATTTGGTGGTTTCTAATTGGGACTCCCCTGGGGATTCCATTGGGTCCAATCCCGCTCACT